>JABASC010005322.1:0-10413 GCA_019776185.1 Plutomurus gul
TGCGAGCTAACAATCATCTCCTTTCTTTAGTACACTTACTTACTCGAATGTGTAAAATTCTATTGTAAGTCTCTGGAGTAGTATGATAAGAATATATATATATAGGCAAAGTAAATATCATCCTTTTACACGAATTTCACATTGCTGTGCGCTTCAGTTTGATGTTAACAATTGTGTTCACGTGCTGCCAAATATTTCATATGCTGCCATTATATTGTAAAGGTATATATGTGCATCTATCTACACGTACTGATACAGAGGTTTATAAGCGCTAACATTGATATATGGACTTGAGCTGTTGTTCTTGTGTAGCTTTACTCTACGGATCTCTGAAAAACCATACAAATTATGACTACGCTTAAATACAGTTCGTCTCGGAGTCATTAATTTAAAGTAGCGTGTATAAGTAAATACATGAATGCAGTAATGATTCATGTGTTTGTTTACGTAGGTAACTACCTATAAATTTTGGGTCACTTTTTAAACTTTGGGCCTACATAACATGCAAAGAACTGCTCTCAGAAGGAGTAATCAAATTCTATAGAGACTTACGCACACTGTACGCAATGCGTTAAGACGCTTTAAATCTTATTTACTATTCACATTGGAACTCGTGCGTTTCAATACAAATAAATCAAATATAAATAGCCAGAAAAGTTCTTAAATTATTTGGATTACTCTTCTTATTTTGTTCTTTGCAATGAAACACTTGTAGTGCTCACAACGTTTCAATTCGATTCGAAACGAATTCAAAACTAATCACTCACGAACATCGTACTCCGCTCCACATGGTATTATTAAATATTGTACATATATTCGATTATGTTGGAAAAAAATGTTTTAAAAAGGAATACTCATACACATGAATGCAATCTTGATATATATTTCGTGTGAACAAACTGTTTTTCCATTGCAAAATTACGTGCCATAATTATAAAAATGTCTTCTCCTTAACGGTAGCATACTGTGGATTCTGTCCAAGTAAAATTTTGCACTTGTCACATGAACTGGTGTGTCGTTCGTGAGTACAAGTCTGTATTGTATTACATATGGTCGTTTAGTGGCGAGACTTTCTGTTAAAATTCTGATGAAGAGACAAGGATGTTCATAGTAGAGAATTCTTTTGACAAATAGCGTCTTATAGTGTTCAAGAAATAAGTAGAATAGGGTTTGACTAACGGGATTTCATTTACAGAATGACATTCACAATTTTCCTTCTCTGTGATAACAAGCAAAAGAGTCTCTGTCTAATATTCAACAGAACAGAGTCCGTATTGTTGAACAAGTCGTAAATTAACCTTCAAATTCCCCTCTGGCATTTACAAGTCTACCAACGAAGACACATGAAAAAGAATGAAATAATTGCAAATTGTTTCCTATTGTAGGAACAATTCAACTTTCTTTTACGGTTTACACATAAACAATAAGAAAAGACATTTATCTTGTAGCTCATGTGAGGTCTGTACAGAAGGATCACGACTATTCTTACAAATTTAATTGTTCCACATTTGTATAGGGTTGTATGACATACGAAGAAACAAGATCAATAGCGGTTTAACAAAGGTATTTACTAGAAGTTCGAATCAGTAGTCCATTCCCCGTTAAATCAGTCAGGCAGGCGGAAGGTGTGGGTGAGCGCATTACTTTGCTGAAAAGGGTTTGCGTAAGATTGCTGTTAGAGTTAGTAAGTATTTAGGTAGGAAACGACTGCAGTGCATTATTTATTACAACCGCGGCAATAGAATGAACACATAACCCAAGAACCTACAAAAATCATGGAAATATAGGCAGTGTGTCAGCCTGCATACACATTTTACAATCCATTTGACATGGAAATGACGGAAGGACGTAAAGGTACAAGAATTGTCAATTTGTTAAGTCCTTAGAGCGGACGGAGAATAATAATGTAGGAAGTTGATTGCGTCTTCTTCTGTTTCAAGTAAATAAAGTCACCTAGATAGCCTAGATATGTACACATGACGTAATGATGTTAGTTCCTTTCACAGATAATGCATGTGTAATCAATTGTTCTAGTGGCTGTACTGTACTGCTAATTGGGATTCTATGCGAAAACTAGTTTAATTTTATAGTATCCACGCCAGTTATCTTGGAATACTTTTGACAGCCATTCCAGTGCTTAAGATAACAAAATTTATACGTTGGCATAAAATGCGTTATGACACTTCCGCAAGGGATGTTCTCCCCTTTAGTAGTGTTTAGTGTTTTTTCTCTCCTAAATAGGTACACGTGTTTCTCTCGGTTCACTCGATCTTGTTATCAGGCAAGACATGGGACAATTATTGCTTCCCACTTCCCACTATCCGATTTGTGAATGGATTTCCAACTCCAACGTGACTGTAATTTTACATTTAGATTCAGATTAGCGCCTGAAGGCAAGCCCAATGTCTCATTTTGCGTTGGACATTATTAACCGGATGCAGTTTTGATCCAACGACGTCTGTCATAGAAAGTACGTTTTGCATGAAATACAAATTAGTCAATGCAAATAGGCATTTCTGTGCTGAGATGGCTATCTTATTATTAGAATTGAAAGAAATAGTAATGTGTCGGTCGAGTCATTAAATAGAACGTAGATACAGACTACATATGCAGTTCACTTCTGAACGCAGTATTGAATTTTCCTTGCATTTCCTAATCATATTCATCCTAATCTGCATTTCAGTCTACAGATCTACACCAATGACGGTTTTATTTAAGTGTACTGGTACAAGCCAAACTACGTGTGTTTTATAAAGCTTTGTTGTAGGATGTATTGCAAGTCTTTGTCTAATGGAATATTCACAAGACAGTTATTGTCTCAAAGGCATCCAGTGGTATCCAAAAAATTGCATCTGATAGAGACAAGGTCAACGGCTTACAGCAGGTGAAGGAGCACTAAAGTTCAATAGAATATTGCATGTTAAACACATGTCAAATTTCATAAACAACTATGTATATGGAATTAATACACGGATGCATTTTAATTATTCCAATTTTTCAATGTTATATGTATCACATCGTGTAAATACTTATTCTATGATAATTACCGTTTTAAAAATTACTCTATAATAAACTTTTGTGAATATTTAATGCTCACGGAACTAACAATAGACCCCACAACATTTATAATAACCATATTGTGCACTAAACTATATACTGTTGGACGTGGAAAAAATTTCCACTGTTCCTTTTCTTGTGTCCTCATTCGCTATGCAAACTAAGAGAAAATACGCCCAGACGCAAGAAGAGCAAGGGACGAGAGGAGAGTTTTGCTTAAAATCTAGGTCAGGTTTTGCTAACAATTCTTCCGTGTCAGTTCAATATCCATTAAGCTTTCTTTTACGCTGATAATGGCCTAGACTATAGACATACATAATATAGTGAGCGGTTGCGGTGACCGATCTTTCAAAGACAATATTTGTCACATCACGATTGTCACATAAAATAATCCTTGTATTAGTTTAGCTTGTAGCAGATTTTTAATTTTAGTACTTACGTCTGCCCTCAATAAATATGGGTCGATTACACATGCTTATTTAACATTGCAACCGTATGTAAATACGATTAATTATTACTACAAATTCTGGTCAAGTATGAACTCTTATGTTGCATCGCCAGCGATTACATAACAAGGTGAAGCAAAGTCAACTGTCATCTGCGTAGCGTATAAATAGATGCAGATGTGGTACATATGCATCCAAGCGTGCACGTTTTAAAAGCATTGACATTGTGTAAACTCTAATTATCATAACAAGGTTCACGCCCACTTGACTCTGTCAAAACAAAACTGGTGGCATGTGGATAAGGGAGAATTATACAGATATCCAATTATTCTACAATTCAATCTTTATATTGAAACCAACTTCGAAAAGACCACTAGAAAAATAAATTTACATATATGCAGTACCTATATACTAAATATAGGCATTTATCATGTCTCCAATTTCCAACCAACAGCTTCAACATGTGTGAATGAAAAAAGTATACATTCAAATGTTTGCATTAAACAATAACAAATTTATGCTTATGTGTAAATCACCGGTATTAAGTGCAATTGCTCTTTTGTTGTCGTTGGTGTTGAAAATAGTTAGGTACATGCAAATGTATCCACATTAACTCCTCCGTCCAGTACAGTGGTACAGGGTGTCATCTAAATATCAGTAAAATCCAGCTATCAGCCTTTGCAGAGCTGACGCATTTGTGACACTCCTAGTTTCTGGATTTCGGACTGATCCACAGTTAGTTAACAAAAGGCAAGAAGAAAGCATTAACAAACAACTCTGCCCACTCATCAATTGGAAACCAGGTAGTATTCGGTAGTTCGAAATTGCGTGCTGAATGCAAATAGAAAATTGTTTGTACTTCTTAATGTACAAGGTTAATTATTTGCTAGCCTGTAGAATCAAAGTGCAAAATTTTAAGACTATATGTATGTATATAAATACATGGTAATTGGTAGATATAGAGGTTCCAACTTGAACATAAAAATACTTATTCGTGTTATTTTTTATGTAAATACTGAACAGTTTCAGATCAGAGATGATTATTGCAACATCCAAGTAATGGCACATTTAGTCTGAGCAAATATTTTATTGCAGAAGAAGAATTGCGTATGTATAGGAGAATGACCATGAATTTTATTCCTGTTCTAAGAATCTGATTGGTTTCTCTCGTAATTACTGTAGGTATATGTTGTGTATAATACGAACTTTGTCGGTAGATCACAAAGTTCACATCCAACATGTCAGTATTCCTTTTTTTCATTGTGAGCCCAGTTTGATTGTATATTTATAGACAATGGGTACTAAATAGATAATTTTAAAAAGTAGAATGGAAATGTTACCCCTACACGGTTGGTTCAATGGCATCAAATTACAAATAGACAACTAGGTAAGTAGGAAACCTTAAGCTGCACCAGCTTTATTCACTTTATATTAAGGATCCTCTCTCGTAGTATTCGTTATCGGTCAAACATATTCTCTCTTTTCTACTTCACCACTAATCACACGAACGAAGCAGATCAACGAATAAAATGGATTTTTATGACGACGTGCTGCACACTGTCTACTTTATGAGGATCTCTATTTTCACTGCAGACTTCACTTTCGTGTTCAACTCAGCCATGGAGGATTATGCATCGCTATCTCTGTTTCAGTTACTATCTGCTTGTAATCTGTACTAGCAAGCTGTGTGTGCAGAACAGATTATAAGATGAGCGTACCATTACTCTGCTATACTTGTACAGTATACCTTAACAACTATTATTAATAGTAATTCTCTCGCTCCTTCCTTCAACACCGTATGCATTTGTATCTGTTTTCATTGCCGTCATATTTCATTCTTAACATTTTCACGTCCATTTGTCTGGATTTTGCTGGATGCTTTCTAGGAGAAGCATGAAAAGCAGCAACATTTAATGTGCTTGCTGATACGGACCAGAGACGGTCTCTACGCAAATGTGATTGTGGTAATAGGAAGGAGATGGGAAATCTCACCAAGTAGCACGTGAGTAACTACGAATTTCATTAGAAATGCAAAGTTAAGCTTGTGTGGAATGATTAATGTAAAGATGGTCGTGATGAGCTCATGAAAGGTCTCTTATCTGAAACTTCTGAGTTACTCTTTAAGAAGGCGACTGTTTTGTTAGTTACGCAATGGTAGGGAAGTAAATACAACCGTGTTGTATCCTTCGTTTGTAGTCTAATTTGTCAATGCCACTTGTAATTTACGTTGCTTTGTTGTTTCATTAATGATAATAGATCCTATCTGCTTCGGTGCTGAATGGAGAGATGTTAGAGATAGTATTAAAAGTTTACCAGTAAAATGCGGTGGTGACAGATTTCTCTGACGAACACGAAAGTTTCCATGTTCGTTTTCCAACTGATTGTGAGAAACTGATGTTCACTCATTCATTCGTATATACCATGAACCAGCAGTATTAGTGAATTAGACGGCGTAAACTTGATTTCGTCAGTTAATTAAATTCGTTTCAGATGTCCATTGAGCATCTGCCTGCTAAAAAAAACTAAAATTGGGTAAATGTATAAGAAGAAATCACAATGTTTGCAAGTGTTCAGGATTTTTGATCTTTGCAAAATACTATGAAATAATTATAATCTCATAACAATTCATTTCTCTACAATTCTTTGTGCATGCTGATATGGATATTAAAATTGTATGGTATTTGGGTGATGTGTACTTTAACTTTGGACTAAAAACCTCAAAATTATCCAAAGTGCCTTTTTTATTTTCAGAATACCTTGAGAGTCCAGAAGTATGTTCGAGTGGGTCGTGGGGTACTTTTTCCAACTTAGCAAAAAAGAAACTACGCCTGAATAATTTTAAGAATAATACAGTCAGGGTGCAGATTACAAGATGGCAAGAATTGTATAGAAGCTTCGAAAATTTCCGCTGCAAATTCCAAGTGGTAGCCCCTAAAAAGCATGGAATCATGGTGATCATTCAAGCGATGCACTTAAGAACAAAGAAAAATTCTTATGAATGTCAGGATTGGGTGAAAGTAAGTACAATATTTCTTAAATGTATTTATAATTGAAGGACTCGAGTAACGACATTTTATATTTTCAGTTTGAACAAAAGGACGGTCTGAAAACTCGACAGATATGTGGAGGTTTGGATGCTCAAGATTTTTCAAAATCTCCCTCCAATCTGCTGGGACCAAGATTCTTCTATGATCCTCAGGTTAGTAAAAGATCCCAACAATCTGCCCTTCAATTCGTGAATTCAATAATAAATATAATAAGTAGTAATGAATAAAAGAATCGTACACATCTGTCCTCTTATTTTATAACATATGCATTACTTGTTCGAAAGCTAACTAACAAGTGGAATTGTAATGGTACTTGGTTCTTGGTTCATGGAAACACACAGTAAACATTTGAACACATGATGCTCCCCAACCACACGTTTCAACTTTGATTGCAGCCTTGTCCCTTGCTCGTCTCTCATTGTTTTTCTTTACTCATTCAATTGTCTCTTGACCTCTACCCCCGTCACGCCACCTCCGAACATTACAAATATCTGATATACCCTTATTGCACCGGGTAAAACCAGACAAACGATACCTTTCTCTCTTTTTTTAAGCAGATTTAGGTGCCAACATAAATAAAAATAACAATAGCTAATTCGGACTTTCACGAGAAAAAAACTAACTCGAATCCGATAAATCATAATGATACAAAAAAATTTGACTGCTGACTAAAACTTCCTAAATACTACAGCTACAATTCGCATTTGTAGTCTGCAGTTTGAACAAGTTTAGGCATGATTAGTGATTAGTCCCTTTAACTTTATAACATGTTTCGCTATTTTAATCTTTCTTTTTTTCATTTCATTTTATATGTCATTGACTGAACAGGGTGAGATGGATGTTTCATTTTTCACTGGAGATAAGGAAGATGACGATGACACAACTCCATATTCTCTATCCCTTATATTTACAGCTTATGCAGGTACATTTTCATACATTTAATAATTTCTATTTAAACATTTTAATTTGATTTCCAAATGGGGCTAATTGTAATTTGCCGTTTGTTTTAGAATGTTCGCCGTCCGCACTAACGAAGGGTACAGTTCGACAATGTTCACCATTAAGAGGAAATTCCTGTATCGCTTCCGCCTTAACTTGCGATGGTGTCATAAATTGTGGCTTTTTTGATGATGATTTTGGCTCCGACGAACGAGATTGCAATGTCGAGTCTAGAAACACAGAAAGATTAGACAGCCGATCTATCTCCATCTACGTCTTTGCTATCACATCTGTAGCAACTTTAGTTATAGTTGTATTGTTTGTTCTAATCATTTGCTGTTGTCTTCGTAAATTCACCAAAAGGCAAGCAATTCCAGGCACGATGTCTCAACGTTCGCACCAAGAAGCCTTGGAATTTAACTTGGACTCTTCTGGGTATGTTTTTGGTTTACCATTGTTTACGTTCCATTTCCACAATAATTCGAAAGGTTGTGTAAATGATGGATTATTCTAATGCTTGATTGTAGACCTCCAAGTGCGCCTCCCCTAACTCTTGAAAGACTTACAAACGAAAAAACAATGGAAAATTTACCGCCCCCCTCTTACTCTGAACTTTTTCCAACGTCACAATCGGATTCTATGAAAAAATAAACTCTGCCAACCATACTAAAAGTGAATCTCAATGAAAAGCTGGAGAATTTATTCTTTATCTATGTACATACGCATATACTTGCGTTTATTGTAGGTGTGAAGTTACATAACAATTATAGAAACTACCCTCACGTCCACCAGCAATACTCTCTCTTTATTTTTTAAGATTAAATTTGAAATCTCTAAAAGTGTTTCACAAAGAATGCCTTCTAGTGTACAAAACCCTTTAAGTATTTCTGTAAGGACTAAAAGACTACCTCTCGAATTTACATATACACATCTGCTTATAGTTTTTATTTATAGCTGCTAACTTTCACTGACACGTTTCCACCCTGTTATCTACATGTGGTCATTTTATTGTAATGTCTACGACTAAATATAAATGAGCCAAACTTAAAACGAAAATGTATACGTGAGCACGACAAAATTAAAATTCACTTTTACAGGCTATATATTTATGGGGTTAAATTCATAGTTCTGGGTTAATAATCTCATAGTGGGAACTTTAGATTTCTCAATATTGTAGACAAAGTCATTTAGTAAACATCACTATTAAAACCGTCCGTTTCGTCTGGAGAATATCATGTACGTGAAATCTGTACTTGAGATATATGTATATCTGTCAATGAGCCACAATCAGTCAGTCAGATATTCTAAAACGAGTACACAAGAAATGTTTCTTTTTATAATCTCACATAATAATTGTGAAAGAGTTAAGTGATTGTTGGTAGCTTTGAATGTACTGTTTCCTGATGGACTATATATTATTAAATAGAAAGTAATTAACCGCTAGCCCAGCAATGAGTTTTTGGAAAATGTTAACTATTTAGAATTGAATATTGTTACTGCTGAAACCATATGTTTTACTATTTAAGCACTGAATATTATGTAAATATTAAGTTTATGCGTGTTAATATGTCTAATTCATAGTATATGTGTATGCTTGTTTTAGATTATATATATTTCTATACTTTATTGAATACATTTATATAACCTATAGGTTGGTTGATTAGTGTGGATAGTTTCGAAATATTGTATATATTGTGGTAATTTAAATATATTGTAAAAACGAAACGAGGCAATAATAGATATTCAGCTTTGATGACAAGTCTGACTTCAATACCTACATTATATAATTTACAAAAAACAAATACAAAGTCAATCTACAGATACTTAAAAAAGTAAGTATTAGTGTTATGCTGCTATTGTATCAACAAACATACAAAACATACAATCTATGTAATCAAAATACATCTAACCTTTGCACGTTTGATAATTTGTTAATCATTGTTTGTATTAACAATTTATAATGCCTATTAAATCTAGTAAATCTCCGAATTTTTCAGATATCCCTTGATAACGGTTTTATTAATGACCTGTGTACAATAACATAGCATGCATAGAAAAAAAGTCCACAGCTAACAGATACGAGAAATAATTTTTCACGTGTCCTGTGTAATTAACATTAGTGTCATAGAATAAGTAAAAGTGGTATAGATCCTTTTAAGACTGAATGAGTTAAATCATGAATGAACATGTCTATGAAATGAAATCACATGGCTAAAAGGTCAACGACAAAAACAAGTTGTTCAACTGTCGGTCGCAGTATGTCGTTTTGCCAGTCTATCATGACTACACCCCCAATTATTTAAAACGTCATTTGTACACATCAAGTACATCGTTTCTCTCCCCTTTCTGTTTTCATTTACTTCTGTTATTATCTTTTATCGAACTTGAAAATACATGCAATTTTATATTACTCATTGTATCTGTACTTCTGCAATACACGGTGGACAATGGCCAATAAGCCAACTTGCAGATTTGTGTGGGAACGGCTTCGAATATGGAGCTAACATTTACCATGTATTGTATCTAGGTGTATTAAACAAAGACATTTTGGATATCTTCATTTTTAATCGTTTCTACAAGATTTAAGAACGTGTGTGTACCTCTAATATAGATGTACATGTACTTCGTATATCTGAGCATTGATGTTAATGTTTCTTCATAAACGCGTCTTATGATGATACTCGATACTCCATATAGTAGATGTAAAACAAAACCAGACCTGTAAAAGTCCTGTCCGGTACACTCTCAGTTTCATTTGCATTCAGCCTCTGTGAAACAGCAGAAAAAATCAGAGTGTAGGCATTCAGCTTTCTTGCCATTCCATTCTCTCATCATGATGTGCTGTTTGTTGTGGTGTACTCTTCGAGACTGCTGTGCAGTACCATCATTAATCCTTTATAGATGCTTCATCTTATCCGGTTTCT
>JABASC010005323.1:0-10411 GCA_019776185.1 Plutomurus gul
GGGGAATCAAGTATATGTTCCTCCCTTGGACTGAACTACGGGAACACTACTTAATTTCGTCCCCAGGAGTACCCTGGGAACTTTGAAATCTGAACTCCGAAATGGGAAGTTCAGGAATTTATGGGGAGTTCCCAAGGAGTAGCTGTGCTATCTGGGTTGTCGAGTCTAATCTAAAGGCAGCTACTTCACCTACAAAATGATTTACGAGTTGGTATACGCTCTGAATTTGGTAACAGAATTATTCAATCACTGCAAAAGTTAGCTAAAGTCTACCCGACAATCAACTTGACGATTTTATCACTCGACATAAATGAACGGCACTTGCAGGTCAATTCTGATTATATTTCTATTTACAAAAATAATCAGAACGAAGAAAATCTCGAATTACATTGGAAAACCCTCTAGCTAAGTACGTGTTGAAATTATACTTGAATGGATCAAAGTTTTTGAAAATATATTGCTACACAAATAAAACTTGTATAAATTTAAGCTTTTCGTTTATCGTTTACTTTTCCTGCAAAATATTTATGTACTCAAGAATTTTGTTTCTAAGTAGAATTTATGTAATTCGCCGTGACCAGCAGATAAATCATAGAACAGAGATGCTACACATTCTGTAGTCTAAAATTGGGCTCACATTGTCGAGTGGTACGATAATGCTTAGCTAGCAATCCGTGGACATACAACTTGTATGTACTTACTACTATAGTTATTTTAGTGGTGTATACGTGCTACGAGTGCAAATTTAAAAATTCATAGCGATCGCATCTCTGCAATAAGTTTCACATTACCGTCATCGATTCCCCAACCCAACCTTACGCAAAACATTTGTCATTGTCATCTGTTTACATACTTGACGCTGTCGAAAAACTTTGGGTAATGGAAGAATCCTGTAGCCCATTTCGACGTCAACGAATGTGTCTAAAGCCGTACATAGAATTCTTATCGTCATATATCACACAACAACAGCTTCAAGAGGGATTATTAGGTAATTATATGACGTTAATCGTCGTCTGAATAGTCTGACAGCGGAAAAATGAAATTGACTCACTATGGCACTATTGAACTGTGGTAAGCTTTACAACAGATTTTTAAGATGGCTTCTTTTGATAAAAAAACTTCTACATTTTCTCATTCAATCATTTAGTCTGTATGTCGAAAACAGTTTCAGCCTTTCGTTGATACAATCTGAGCCTTGCCACTGTGAAACCATCTACGTAGTACTTAAAAATGCTAACTAAATGTACCATTTAGTGATCGCAGTTATAAACGTATCGATAAAGTATTGCTTGTACAATACGAACTTTATGAGGAGAAAGTAACACAGAGGGACGTCATAAGTTAAGGGAATACCTTTCGCGCAATCCCATAACATAGATGTAAGGGTAATGTACAGACTGCACACGGGTGTTCAGCAATACTTAGACTAGTTCATCATTGGGACCGTAAGCATGTGCTCGGATTGAAACAATCTCAGCGTCAAACAATTCCCCACACTCAATGTTTTCCCCATATCTGCAGGGAAAGCAGAGAGAAAGTATAACTGTCGTGTAAAAACATTTGCGTGGCATGGGCATTGCTTACACCTAATTCAAAGGAAGCACATTACCGAATCAAACTTGATTCGATGGAAACTGCTATCCACTTTATATTGGAATAGTTGGTTCTTATTAATCCATGTATATTATACTTATCCAGTTTAATCTATATATTGACTCTGCGGTTCCACCATACTTATATCTCTTGTAGATGGTTTAGAATTTAAATAGGACAATTAAGATTTGTCAGAGGCAACTGAATTTTCCCTACACGTATGTGAAGACATTTGACCCCCCTGATAGAATGGAGAAGCGATCCTTATTGTATGCAGGCAGTGAAGAGAGAGGGACGACGTAGAACCGCAGTCATACTAACAATGTTGGTAAGTTCGGGTATTCTTGAAACGTACCGGATTATCTGTGGCGCTGTTCATTTCAGTCACAATCACACCTCGGACAAAGTCGATCGTGTCGTGAACGATTCCGTGAACCTGAGGACAGCAGCGAAGGGTGTATGCATCCTGAACTCGGTTACAGAAGCGATGACTCTCTGAAAGAGAAACAAATGAAATCATGGCTCTTTGGCGATACTTTCTCATTGTATTCCCCATCCGTACATCAATGTGTATGTATTGAGATCGATGGATGGGAGCTGAGTTAGCTCCTCTAATCCCATCCCGCTCACGTCTCCCTCAAAGGCACTCTAACTCAGCTCTACATCGTCAAACTCACTCACTCACTCACTCCAACAGCAACCTCACTCCCGTTGTCGGTGTCTACACGGACACTTTACAGATAAAAGTTGACACGAACATGTGAGTCATATTCTTTTTCTGTGCCGTCTATAAATAGCTCTCCGCAAATGTCACCCAAATACTACGGCAAAGTGCCCGTTCAACTGACAGAGCCGCGACACACACACAAACACACACACACACACTCACTCATGCACTCACACAGATACATGAAAGAGGGAGCGAGAAAAATATGAAAATCGAGTAAATATTTCAATACCTGCAATTTGAGATGGGTACGTCAGAGAGTGCAAGAGAGCTCTGAGTCTTCTCGCCACGACTGCTTGTCCTTTGTGTGGTCGAATGTCGCACACGTCTGTTGAATTCAAATAAGAGCAAATAATTTCCCACTTACTAAATCCATAGAACGCATAAACATGACAGTGTGGTGGTGGTGCAGTCGTAGTGGTAAGTAGTAAGTAGTCGTCGTTTATGCACCAGAACATAGAATTTGATTTCTACTTACTCTGCTCTAGCATTTAGTAATGTATGCAGAGTTTATATATGAGGACACTAAAGGAGAGACAGTTCATTGTGAACGGAGAAAGTTCCGCTGTCTGACTGCACACCGCAAGCAATCATATGCAACGTGATGAAGGAGCAGGGGAAAGGTAAGAAGAGCACAGTGCACAGACAAGTATGCACACTAATGTGATTTGTGGGTGACTACAGTCAATGCACAGAGAGAAAGTAAGTTCTGCTTCCACTTGTAAATACTATTCTGTATTGTCTGTCGTATGGTAGGATTTGCACGAAATGAGCGTCTATTTGCGTGTGGCTCGAATGCTCACATTATCGTCAGTGCCTACTCGACTTGATGGGGAAACAGACTTTATTATTTGTTGTGTGTGAATGTCTATAGGGGAAGTAGTTGTGCAAGTTGGCCGGTCGGTATAGCTCACCACTGTCGAAAGCTCTGGAGGTGCCTTTTAAGACTTCGAGCGTGAGAGCAGCCACAACATCAGCCTGCTTTCCAATAATCCCAGCTCTCTCCACGGCTTCTGCACCTAACGAAGTAATTAATTGAGTCCCATTAATAAGAGCCAGCCCCTCTTTTGCATCCAGATGTATCGGCGTTAAATTATGAGCTTCCAGAACCTGTACAAGATATTAATCGTTCATGAAACTCCTTTACATTCATCTGAACTCTGTGCTCATTTAGTGTGACGTAAGTGGACGATTTGTCGACTCTTGTCTTCAGATACTTACGTATTTGGCGTCTCCCCAACCGGTCTCGGGACTCCACATCTTACCCTCCCCCATGCAACCCAGGGCCAAATGGGCCAGAGGTGCCAAGTCCCCGCTAGCCCCCACAGTCCCTTGCTCCGGCACCCATGAAAGACACGAAGCTGCAAAGAACAACAACAACTTCACTAAACCAATAACAGGAGAAAATTATTCGATTCGAGTCAAAAAAGCACTGTAGTGTTATACTTAACTATAATGTAAGCATCTATGTATGTGCTTTGTATTTTTCCTGCTCTCAAGTGTTCCACCTCGTTACCATCGAATATCTAGGATAATTCTGTATCGTGACTAATGCAGTATTTGGCTTCATGAAATGCATGATCGCCGACTGACTGATTGGCTAAAGAGAATATTTTAGAAAATCTGCTGGCAAATGAAAAGAATTATTTTTCCAAAGTTGGATAGCCTCCTGCCTGCTACTATTTGTCAGTTTGCAAAAGGAAACCATATGAAACGGTGATGTTTTCAAAGCTAATAGCATGATGTAATGGTAAGTCATTAATTATTCTGTCAGTTCAGGATCCGTTCTTTTCCTGTGATCGAATCGTGTGAGCGGAACCAGCTTTGAGCTGTACACGGCGTGTCTAGGGATTTCCAGACTTCCTTGACTTATTCAATCCAGTAGCCATCGCCCATATTCTTTCTCGCATCGTCTCTCTAGGACGACGACGACGACTACGTCCTATTCCCCTTATTCTTACACTGATACATGCTAACACACACTAATTTGTATTTTCTTCGGCTTCACCTAATCCACTATGCAATGCACCACCATACTACAAATATCCACGGACTACACTTTCTTCATGCTGCTACTGCTAAAGCTTCCTGCATGCATTCAGAGGTCGGTTCATACATTTTAGCATACATGCATAATAGAGTGGTGTATAAATACGAACACATGGCTGCTCTATGTATATGTTTGAGTACGACCAACGTCCCTGTGTTTGTGTGTAGATATTCGAATATTTTGCATACACTCGCCTGAATGCTCCCCGCCGAGTACTGCCAGTCTAATATTATCCAAAGGAAACACGAGGCCACCAACATTCAGCCTCATAACTGTAGCACAGTCTTAACCTTGCCATTGTACAACTAGAAAAAGTCATGGTGATAACACACTCTTACGTTAATATTTATACAGGGAAATATTCTCACGAAACAGTGGGAAGCGTAACATGCACTAAGTTGTAATACATAAATAAATTCAATTCAATTCCTGCCGTCATCTGGTCAAGAATAGTTAGACTTTATGCATACATTTCACATGGGATTATTTTTCTGAAGCTTGAAGCGACTCTGAGTTATAATAATGGTTCTTCCGCCGAACGGGAAGAAGTAGGGGAATGAAAGTTGAGGGAGGGAGTAAGGGAAAGTACTCAGGTTGACAACACTCGTCAATTGTACGAAGTGAGTGCAAGCAGAAATGGTAAGGAATCAGAATACGGCCAGATTTTAGAGGAAAAGTTTTTGTAAGGGTCCCTGCAGACATTAGCTGAGTACAGTTTATTTGTGAATATCGGGTACTCAAGAGAATAATGGGCTTGCAGTTTTTATTGCCATTTATATTGCTTGCACATAAGTAAATGTCTTTCTTTAAGAGTCAGGTGGAGCAGATTAGGTTGAGTAGGGCGAGTGGAGTAGGTGGACCCAAGTACGTCGGTTCGCTCACTTGACTCCATTCTTCTTTCCGAATTCGGTGTACAGCGTTTACAACGAGTTTTCCAGTTTTCTGCTGCAGTCTTTCGGTCCCTTAGGTTTTATCCTCCTGTGGACTACTTGAGCGACAGTTTTCCCTGTTCCACTTACCAAACCGAGTACTCACTTACTCAAAGATACATAGCATTTACATTCCAGTACAGCAATCATGCCTTTTTGCCTTTGATCCCCATTTGTGGCTCAAAGTAGAAAGGAGAAGAAATGCTTTTACTGGTCTCATCATGTCTACACATCCAAAGTCAACGTGCAACTTCCAAACAAATATAACTGACATCCACCATAAATACGAATATCCTTGTCTGTGGGTCTCTCCAGCTCAGCAGCCACTCTACACATTCCACTGCACTCCGCATCTGTTACCGGGCTAGTGGTTAGTCAAACGAATGTTTTAACATTCACATTAATTGTGTAGTCTATGCAAGCAACTCTGAAATATTACCTGAGGCCAAATAAACGTCAACATAAGTTTGATTTTCCAAGAAATTACAAGGAATTATTTGACAATTTAAAAAATTGTGGATTCTAAAATCAAAGAGAAAGCGTCGTGGAATCGTTCAACTGAAAATATTTGCTGTTTTACTTACATGACGGTATTGAATTGATTTTTCGTATTTCAAATCCTTAATCTTTTGGGTAGAATTCATAAAACATGTTTTGAGTAAAAAATAACATTCCTTATAAAAAACATACTAACTACAATCTGAAACTTTGTACTGACTGTATTTTAAGCAGAGAACAAAATGAGAACCAGTTTTATTTAAATTTTGTGCAATTGACAGTTAACTTTTGAAAAAAGGAATGATAGCATAATGCAAATCATGTGTCACACTGCAGTTTGTCTGCACCCCAACATTTAAAATCTTATGTTGCAAAATGGCAGCAAGAGAAGTAGCAGTAAAAATTAGTGGAGGAAATTGGAATGTCTACGAAACTACTGTTGGGACATAATATTTAAGTATTACAGTGAATTGGATTAAGAACATTAAATGCCTTTAGTCCTTCAATTCGGCGAAATATTGTTATTATTTTCACAATCCACTTTTTACGACAATTCGAGTAGGCAATCCAGTAAACGCCCTTGCAAACTTCCATTCACTTAAAATTTATTTATCACAAACTGGAAAATTTATCAAGTTAGGACACTTACATTTACAGCATCGGTAATCAATTAGAAATTGCTGAATATTTATATTGCGATTAAATGGCCGTCATTATTACAGCTACAACTATGGCCTGCTTACTTTACAGAAAATTACAGTCTTTACTTTACTTTACACTTTAAACTTTACAGTCAAATCTTTACAGAAATGTTGGTAAGATAGCTCTCCACAACATATTGAAGTTATAACTCTCCATGACATCAGGGTGACCCTTAATGACCTAAAATTGAGGGGTCACACCCCAAATGATCAAAGGTAATTAAGTTGAATATCATTCGATTCGTCTCATCAACACGGTTCGATTGATGTATATAACTTTCAATTTGGAGAATATTTTCTTTTTTGGAAACATTTCTGATTCCGTGTAATGATTGCCTAGTGCATCATTGATAAGCTTTAAAGGATGATACGACGGTAACGGTGGTACAAGTACACTTACAATTAGTGGTACACACAAACTAACACATTGTCAAATAAACTTCACCTGTAATTGTCTCTAAACTCAGAGACATTGCTATGATGGACACCTATCTTCACAATGTTAATTAGCTCATTGTATGCCCCTCCCCCCTCTCATTTATGTGTTATTTATACAATGTTTGGGTGCATGACCCCCTCTTTGCACCCAGATCCGCCCCTGTCTGCACCCTTAAAAACTACACACAGCGGTACATACAGACGAATTGAACGGACGCATTGTGCTTGCTTTAGCATGATTCAAATTCACTGCATAGGGGCTATAGGGCAGTGACGCTGTTGCCGTTTCTGTGCATAAGCAGTATCAATTTCTGACAGAAGTCAGAATTCTACTTACCGTATTGTGTACAGCCTAAGGCTGGATCATTAAAACAATCAAGCTGGTAAGGAAAGTGTATTTATATTACGGTTGTTACAGAGAGGATCTAAATGAGACTCGTGCCATCAATGTTGCATTAATCTTTCACAAAAGCCCCTACAGAGATAGATTCAGTCTCAATATACAAGTAGAAGAGTATGCAGTAATTATAAATTTCTGTTCATACATAAAATACAGATTATACTACAGAGAGAGAGGGAGATGCAGAGAGACGGAGAGAACATAACCCGTTCCACTTACTCTCGAAGAGTTATAAACTAAAATACTGCTACCATTCTTCTTGTGCTGCATGTAAATAAATCAAAGCTTTAAGATAAGTTGTGGCATGTAACATGGGTGGGGTCTTGAAAGACGTCTCCTTTCCATCAAGAAGAATTGCATTGAGCGAAAGGAATAAAGAAAGCAGACTGGTGGTGAGTCTGGTGGTGAGTAAAGCAGTAGGGAAGAATAAAACTGTCAGACACAAAATCATGGCTAACCGTAAGACAAATGGCATATTATCCTAATATGTACACACACTTAAGTTATTGTTAGTATACATACGATTTTATCTACGATCAATTTGGACAAAGTTTAATACCGCTGCCAGCAATTTAACTACGTGCAGTTCAAAGTAGCACTTTGCATTCTAGAATATGGACTCAGTCGAGAAAATAATATTGCGGACATAAAGTTGCAATAAAAATGTGCTTAGAGCCCCTGCTATTGTAGCAGCCATGTTACTTATGAAACACCCTCCTTGGTTCATTGTACGTTCATATGGTGCACTACATCGAATATTATTAAAGCCTATATGCTGACATTTACGTCACTTTGAGGGGTTGAGTGATACAAGAGGGCGCCAATGAAAGAGTAATAATGTTCTGTTGGGACGCCGTTGAATTAAACAGCAGAGATTCTATCTGAAGATTGGAAATCACTGACAACGATTTTTTGTTCGGGTGTAGAATTTAGAAATATTGCTTTTACGGTTTCCTCTACTTTACTAATGGGAAAAAGTCCGTACCATTGAAAGCGTCAATCAGTTGCATCAAAGTTTTCAGTTTGATTCCACTGTATCCTTTGGCTAAGACGTTGATACGAAGCGCAAGCAGCATTCGAGTTTTTTCCGGAGGAAGCGGATGGCCAACTCCTGCAGCGTGAGACCGAATTAGATTCTCCTGCAACTCCCTATATGCATACAAAATTCAAATTGGTAAAGATGAAAACTTACGAGAAAAGGATTCCCCTAAAAATGACAATTTATATAAAGCTCAAAAAAGCTCCCCATTATTCGTACATACGGACATTCAAAAGAAAGTTTGAGAGCACATTGGGAACGCACTCTCCCGTATTCTCCTTTCCCGGATGTAAATATACATGTATTCAGGACTACTGAGATTTTTTATTATATACTATTTGCTATATTTATTTTCCTTCCACGTCGTCATATGTATAATTTGAAAATACATATATACGAATATTTGAAATGCAGGAAAAATAATTATGTTTTTGTGTATAGCATAGTACAGAACTGTAGAATCTGTGGACCTTGGAAACAGAAGGCAAAATTTTAATATCTGAAAAGTTGTGCTTTTTCGCTGGAACTTCAGATGTGCTCCTGCAAACCAAATTCCCTGATCACAGGATTGTCTGTTGCATTACAAGATCTTATTTCATGCACCACTTATTTCAGGGCAATGATTTGGGTAATGGTATTTACCTACTATTGAAATAATTTTCGAAATTACGATTGGCTAAAACTAAAGCATAGCATCAGTCCCACACACTATATCAGTCAACTTTCATTTGAGGGCAAACAAAGATAGCAAGCAGAATTTGAGTGGAAACTTTGCATTACAAATTGAATTCGTTGCATCTTACTTACACGAGTTTTTCCGGCTCAATGACAGTGCGGGCAAACTTGCCGAATCCGGTTGTGATCCCGTAGACAACTGCTCACATAATATAAATTTAGAAATGTTTTTCAAGATTCCACCCTAAAGTCAAGTCTAGTCGACTTCTGGAGGCGTAAGCGTTGACGTCCCAAGAAATCGAAATACATATGACTTACTACTAAGGAACTTTAAATATATCCACGCTCCCCGTCCACATTGTTGGCTTTGTGGTTCAGCATGGTTTTCTCTGTTCGTTGCCTCTTCGGCTATGTTTTCATTCTGAAGGGGGATTTTATCAAAAAATTCTTTACATTCTATTATTTAACTGACAATAAAGGGACAATTCTCGGACAATGATTGAAATTGAGACTCTTTCTTCTCTCGTCTCATTTTAACGATACATTTCCACGTGCACTTTCCTTAAGTCTATGCACGAAAGTAACTTCCACATGGCGAGCCAATGTTAGATTGGACATTTAGCCATATAAACAGACTACTACAGTCACAGTGCGTAAAAATGACAATAACATGGTGAATATCTATTTAGCAGACGCGGGACTTTTTGAATACAGTGAAACTGTGACACCGTGCCATGGAGGAAGAAAGAGCCATTTGCGTGAAAGAAGAATAAGGCAGTCTGTGAGAGAGATGAATCTGACTTGCTCACTCTTCTCTATAAAAAACTGAGCGCAGTTATAAAAGGCCAAAAGAGAAACACAATAGAAATACGTCGGAGACGAAGTCAGAGCCTATCTCTATGACTCGATTCCTTCCGCTTCTTTCTTAAGCCATCGCTAGCAGTAATATATAGAAGAGCACGTTCTATCTCTTTGCCATTCTTCCCGAATTTTATTCATATCTTCAAGGATCAGTCTGAGGAAATTGTGCAAAATTGTGTAACAGTAGCGGGAGACAAGAACAATGGCCGCTGTGCTACATATGTTCATTCCAGTGCAAACCTTGCTAAACCATCAAAAGCCGCTCTTGAAACACCGACATACCCTTGTTCTCTTGAAGAATCTTCTCCACCAAGCTCCGAGCATCCGTAACTCGCTCCTCCGAGTCTTTCGAGATCTGAATGTTCCGATTCATTAAAAACACTTCAATTCAACTCGAACTTGACGCCAATGTTCTGCGTGTCAGCCTCCACACACTTCACTCATTCAACCTCATTGTTACAATATTAAGTAGCATCTCCGCTCACCACACTTGTACACCA
>JABASC010005324.1:0-10410 GCA_019776185.1 Plutomurus gul
ACGAGGTACAATACACAAATGTACATTTACAATTTACAAATCACATACATGAGTATAAAAATGGTTATGTAAAATTTGGCTGGAACCTCACCATAACTTCACCGTTTATGGGGACAGCGAGACAACATTGCCACCGCGCGAACCAACACTGTTTAAAAGAAATAATCACATTTTAGAACAACTGTGATAACAACAAATTAGCCAGTGTCCTTGTCCTTAGTCTTTTCAACAAAATACGGTTAATTTAGTTTCATTATGGAAGCAATTACGAGAGATAGTAATTGTGTTTACTGTCGTCAAACATTTTCGACCTTTAAACCTTTAGATTTCGACGGTGGTCAAGATTCCTGCCATCATCTACAAAAAATTTTTCTCTGTTGCCACAACCGTCTTCGTCTACATTCGCTGATTTCTTCAGATATTTTTCAACAATTATATAACTGGGTATCCTGTGCACTTTATGTTTACTGTGAAGAAGACAATTTTCCACTGTGTCCCACTTGTTATTCGGAGACAAACAAAATGTACAACTTAAACGTGCAGCTGAATGAAATAGAAAATAAAATGCAAGATTGTGTACATTTTTTTACTTCAAAAATGCCGGCTAGTTTTGTGAATGAAACCGAAGACGGGGATGGTGATCCTCAGAAGCGGGTGGCCCAACAAAATCAGTTGACACCAGAAATATCGACTCAAGAAACTGCCGTAATCCTCACGGAGAATGAACCTTTTTCTGTACAAATGGAAACTATCAAAGTGGAAACACAGAAAGCAGATGACAGCTTGAATTCCAAAGACGAAGGTAACATTAAAACCCCTTTTATTTAAAAAAAAAATGTCATCTTTGGATTTTGATCGTTGCTATTCCACCCAAATAGGCTGAGTTGTGCTGTGATTATTGAGTCGCACATTTATAACGTGACGTTTATTAAAGCAAATAATAAATATAAGGTAAAAGTAATACATGTGAATGGGAAGTGGGTATTGCTTCTTTAGAAAATTCATCCTCCAAAGTTCCATTTCCTGGACGGACTACTCGATCTGTAACAGCAAGAAGAAAACTAACTGGACGAAATGAGAAAGAATTGGAATTAATAATCAAAAAAGATAGCCACAAGAAACGAAAGGAGGGAAGTTCCAAAAAGGGGTAAAAGAAAATTAAATTTTTTAACAAATATAATTTATTTAATGAATTGTAGGTCACATTCACAAAAGTCATGGTTTTGCTGATGTTTCACAAAAACCAATGGTTCCGCCATTCATTTCAAAGACTTTTATTTTCATTCCAATTCCACTCAGTGTCGTATCAAGAGGAGAGGAGTTTTCCTCGAGTTTAAAATGTTAACGTAGCTCCGCCTAAGCTCCCTTACCTATCTTGCTGTGTGTGATCAGTTTCTCTCTATAGAGGTGTAGCCCAAGCCGATCCGTGGCTGATTCCGGCTACCCCAAAAATATTTCTATTTCTAACGCAATTTAAAATTAATTTTGAATCAACAGGTCAACAGTGCCGCAGGTTCTCACTGCCACGAATAAAACGGATGGTGAACATATGAAAGCAGCATTGCAGAATGATATGGTAATTCAAATGGTTTTACTAATAAAATTCAAGGTCGATCGTAATGGGAATGAGATGTGCCAACAATCAATTAATCCATTTTGTTTTGGGATTCTACAGATTCTACAATCCATCATTTCACACCTTGGATCCAGAGACGTGAAGTCATGCCGTCTTGTGTCCCCTCGATGGAAAGAGCAATCCAACAAATATTTCAATAAATTACACATTTGCAGCATCTTCAACTTGGAAGGGAGCAAAACTCTGTCTCTCTTTCAGGAGGATTTTCCTAAAACATCTGATTTTCAGTGTTCAAACTTCCGCTTTGAAGGAAATTTCGATGCAAACAAACTGAAAATATTTTTGAACAATCGCGGTTTCATCAAAGAATTAAATCTGAAGAATGTGACACTTAAAAATGCTGAAGGAAAACCATTGAAGATGTACAATGTTAGTAACTGGAATGGGTTGTGTCTCAAAACTCTTGAAATAGAGGGATCATCATCTGGCGCTACACTTTTTACTGTCCCTTTCACATGCATTAGCAAAATTGAAAGCCTGGTTATGTTCTCTGGCCGAATTATATGTAATGGACGAATAGCTCCCAAGAAAATGAAAGCAGACTTTGTTGAATATTTTGCCGTTGGAAAAATATTGGAGTTAGGGGACTTCTTGGACTTGAATAAATACGTTGATGTTGTTAATTTAAAAGAACTGGACGTTTGGGGAAATTCACATACATTCCGTCTGGATCTGAGACATTGCTTGAGATTAGAAGTTCTCACTGTGCTTCATGGAGAAATAACTGGCTGGCACAATCAGTTGGCTCTTAAGCGTGTAGAACTTGGCCATGTTGTACCTATGACATTATTAGCAGAATTGCCACCCTCTATTCAAGAATTCAAATTTAAGCCCTATAAAGATCGTGGAGAATATCATCGGTATTTCACGAGACCTTTCTCCACTAGCTCCGGGCACCTTCTACAGAAACGTCTGGCGGAAGTACCTCATGTCCCCAATTTTTTTCGTCTCACAATATCCGATGAATTTGCACGGAATTCACGTGAATGTAATGTGAGCAACCTGCCGTCGACTATCAGGAGTATCACAACGCCCATTTTAAAGGAATTTTTTGGTGAGAAAACGATTCAGCTGGACAAATTGGTTTTCAGGGATTTTCAATTAACAAACGAACGTCGTGTATACGCGATACGCGAATGTATGGAAAAAGCAATAAAAAGATTCTCCCCGAAAATTGTGGTGTTGGACGATTACATTTCTCCCTCCAATAACAGAAATCGGCGTGCTCCCCTGAGTATCCCGATTTATTGTGGACCATGGACGCCGATTCTTTATGAACTAATTGACAGATACATGAACATGGGTGGAGTATTCGTTATGGGTCGTATGCGCTGTTGCGGGGTGAAGGAGGGTGAGACTGAATGTAAATTCTGCGCTGGGCCCGTTCATAATTTAATCACTGACAATGCGAAATACATTTTGTTTGAGAATGGAGTCGTCAAAACTATCGACAAGAGTGAATATTTGGACCACTGGCTTAATGGCTAAACTGCTGATCAACGCGTTTACAACTAGTTAAATTAAAGAAATTGGAAATGTTTACATCGAACTTATAGTTAAATTCAATGATAATTACAATTTACAGGAGAATAAATGAATAAAATGGATTTAAATTGTATGTAGTTTATGGTCGGGGAAACCAAAAAACATACAGCTGAACCGGGCTTGTATCTGCAAAACGTATTTGGTTGGGATAGGATAACTTTCCCCATACATTCCTCCCATCCTTATTCTTCCATTGCTAATTTTTATTTTTGATCATTGAACATCATTACCAACTCTATTTGACTTTTGCTAACACAAGTCAAAGATTTTGTTAAAATACTATGAAACAGGCATACCCAAATATTTCTATTTGTTTTTTTAATTTCAAATTTTTCTTTACCGCCTAATTCTTAGACGAGTAAAAGGAAAATTTTGCAGTATATTTTCGTCAACGAACCTTTTACGTTTTGCTCATTTGATATCCGGCCATAGAGTGACCCACAAATGCCAAAGCAAGTTTATTTATTACTAATGGACATCAGCGTATTTCTGATTTATTACATCATAAACTCCCATCATCGTTTCATTTTTATTAAATATTTAGCGTAGGCCATCCATGCTTAATTTTCTATATGAAATCTTCAAATTAATTTTAAAATATAATGCATACTTTAAAATCTGATTTCACTATACAAAATTGGAAATAATTCGCGAACATTATCCGCGTGCACATTTACAATGAGTGAATTCCATATCCATAAAAGATTTCATTTGGAACAACGCATTTCAAAGTTTACACATCAGGGTGAAGTTTTCCCATCCAAACTGAAAAAATCATGAAAATCCATCCAATCTAATACCTGTAAATTTTTCAAATCCTGCACGGTGTGGTCCATCCTGCTAGTTACTACTCCTGTCGCATTACTGCGATTTATTAATCGAAAGCAAGTGCTGTTTTGTCTCTGCATTTTATTATTAGCTCCAGTGACAATGATTTGAGTAAATATTATCCCAAGTGCAGTTTTTTAACAAACCACATTAAATAATTTGCTGATAAACAACATCACAGAAGTGAAAACATCCAAATGGTTAGATTAATAAAAAGATTGAATGAGCAAATGCTATCATAGGGGCTTTTGGCTACATGGTGTATCTGTCTGATAACCATGCATACATTTTTAATACGCAAATATATACTTTTTGTAGAGATAATATTATGAAGAAAAGATTTGTACATAAAAATGCAAGTTTGAGTGTTGTTTACATGAGCGCTCCTTACCACTGAAAATTCTAGCACATGAGTAAATAAGTATGTGGGTGCACGATTGGGATAGAAATTTGTCATACTGAAAAAGCAGGTTTCTATTAGGTATAGATACATAGATGCGTATAGATTCCAAACTTTTCAAATAAATGAGAAATATTCAAACATTTAATGTGAATTGAACAGTAGTCTGTGTCGTATCTGCAAATTCTACGTGCAACAACAATTGAGGAAACAGAAATGAATTGTTTCTAGTACATATTCGCAGTACAACTCTATTGGGCATAAAACAAGACAGACTTTGTGCATGATCTCTTTTCTCTGTAATTGGACAAATTCACAATGTTGTTGATCGGTGATAGAGATATGTTCCGTTAGATGTTCTTGGCTGTGATTGCACTTTTCTTTAGTTTTCTCATTGGCAGTAGGCAGGTAACTTATTTTAAAGCGGAACACTGAAGTCGACTGACATGAATTTTTTGAAGAAAACCGAGGGATTGAAAAGCAGCCTGATCACAATTACTCGAAATATGAGATTAATAAGTATCAGAATTTCAGGAATTTTGACGGACATACATCCAAAAATGTCCAAAATGGGTAATTTTTAAATCCCGCTAAAAAATCAAATTTTATATTTAAATAACTGAATAAGTACGTTTTTGGTTTTCCGCACACTGCAATAAATATTACTGGCGAACATTTGAAAGACTGTTTTTGGCCAGTGGTAGTACCTTGTTATGACAATTATAAGCATTACGAATGAAGAGTATTTATTAATCTGAATTAGAATTTTTTGAAGGCTCACATGGTTAGTGTCTAGTGTAAATTTTCAATGTTCACAATAGACTAATTATTGTGTTGGGTACTTTGTATTATCTAGTGGAATGCCATTAAGGCCAATAGGCCGATGCACGGGGGAATATGGTCTATAAGCAATATGATATTTATGTGGGGTTGAGCAAATGAAAGTTGATTTGGTTGAACCGGGAAAAGGCGTGAGAATGATCTAGTTCTCGTTGTCACTAAAACGTGTGTGTGAAATTTTAATCAGAGTGATCTGTGAAGCTTCCGAAAACATATCTGGTACGAGCACAAACGAGACAAGTGGAGGAAGGGGAGACGAGACGAGAAAAAAGTCTTCAATCAATCTTGTCCTTCCTGATGTGGATCGGAGAGCAAGCAATAGAGGACCCGCGCAGTGGCGTCAATCCAAACAATGGGCACAAGGCAAATCAGTGTTTCAAGTCTTTCTTCACACTATGAAAATGGAAAATAGCATACAAAAAATGAGAGATCCGAAATTCCCCCTTTTACTCAACTCACTGGTATGGGAAAATGAAATGGTAGAAACATCTAACGGTCTCCACTTTAAACGTGAATTTGAAGTCGTTAAAGCATTTTTAAGGTATTTTACTTAAATCCAAAGTGTGATAAATAGGGACACATTTTTTAAATTCTCAAAATAAAGCAAGCGTCGTACCCAATTCAAATTTGCCCAGTCCACAAATGATTGTATGGAATTTTTCGTGTTATTAAAAAATAATTTTTTTCATTTTGCCGACGCAAAACAAATTCTTGAAACCATTTGACCAGACCAACAAATTATTTTGGGTATTTTTCCCAATGGCAAGATAATTACTTCCGTTTTTTGCACACTGGTCAACAAATATTGTAGCGATTTTAGAACAAATAAAAACTTTCACTCATTTTTCTAACTAAGATTGTGTTATTATATTAATTGCATTTGTCATTTTCCCACTGCACCACATTACTTCCCACTAATTTGACCAATTTGGCCAAAAGTTTTGCCCCATATTTACGAGCACTGATGGAACGGGTCTACCACCCACAGATCCGCCACTGAATAATGCAATTCCAGAAGGACGACACCACTTTTACTCTCCTCACTACTCACTTCCCAATGCAATGCCATTATAAATTTCAACACTCACTCACTCCGAGAGTTGGTAAGATCAATTTGTTTAGTTTTCTAATATACTCCTAACAACCAAATCCCAATCTCACATAATATATCCCCACCTACATATATCTGTGCTGCAAACTGTGCAGAACCTCCAATGGCTTTGTGTGATAAAAACAGCATGACTGTTTGAGGTGAGAAGGAGGGAGGCGAGGAAGAAACGCTCTCGGCACCCAAAAACAACGGAATTCATTCATCCGATTGGATTTTTCATTCGTAAATCAAAGTTGATCCGATCGAAGGATGTGACTGGACTGCATTCACTTCCCCGCGTATGCACATCCCATCTATTAATAATGTGTATTTGCTTATATATGCAGACTGTTCCATCGCGGTGGGAAAAGGCAGCACAGAGTTCGATCAAGTCGTGTCACCACAACCAAACTGACTTGTTCAATTCTAATAAATTCTACTCCCTGTCTGCCACCTGTCTAAGACAATTGAATGTGATGACACGCTTTCTCACAAAGGTTTTTCAATCCATTGGCAATAGGAAAACGACATTCGGATTAAATCCAGCAGAGATGGACAATCAATACCATGCATTAATTATACGCGAAAATATATGTGCGATTCCTTTGAAATAATTATGATACAAGATTTTCCTCTGTTTCATCCTCTGGACGGATGCTAAACAATACATGCCCGTTTTACTTCCGTTTGTTGTACCTGAAATGTGGGGTTACCGATAAAGACAATCATGAATGACTGCCTTACGAAAGGAATGCCTGCGTAAGGAAAACGTAAATGAGTATCACTCATTAAAATACGTAAAAGACAGTCATTCATCCATACGCGTAGATCACAATCACACAATTCTGTGACTGTGATTATAATCAATCAATTTCTGTTATGAACCGCACTGATGAAACCTGTTCAGACAGAAATAACGTTATCTGCGGGTGATATTATTACTTGTAGCACAAAGCAGGCAAAAAGACCCCTTTCATTTAAGAATATAGTTGTTTCTATCAATGGGGCGAAATTCAATTCGTTGATGAATTATTGTCAAAACATATCAAATTGATCTAAACAAAAGAAAGATTGGTCCACAACCAAAACATTTCTCCTAGAATTTAATTAATTTCACAATTTACAGTCGAGTCATTTTAAATTAATCATTAATTACGTCGGTGATATTTTTAACATTAAAATCCGATAATATACGTTCATAATATTGTATATTGCAGGTGTCGATTGTAACAACTTTTAAAGGAATACTAAAGTACTGCTAATGAATAATTGAATAGAGTGGGCTTAATCATAAACATACAGAAAATAATTGGAAAAGTAAGAAATTACAGCTAACACTAGAAAATGAATTCATCCTCTCCTTCAGGCCGCCAACCGCCAAATCTTCCTTTCACTTCCGGTCTGCTCTGTTTCTGTGGGTATTTATTGCTAACGACGTTTTCTTCTTGTGATGGTCTGTGGTTGTGGTCGACCTCATTTTGTTTGTAGTTACGGTGCCTATCGGCATCCACTGGGCGTTCCTCTTCCACCATAAAACCACAAAACTCTTCATAATAGTCGCAATAATATTCTTTATCCTCGTCCGTGAAGTGGTCTCGTGGGAATCTGTGATATCTCCGGTAATTGTAATGATGTTCTTCCAAGATTTCATAAACAGTCGCTTCATGAGCACAAGCGTCGTAAGAACAATAAATGTGACCTCCTCCAGATTTTGGAACGGAATTTTCATCGGGATAATTATTGGTTCCGGTGTGTGACTCTATTGGGGAGGCGGGCCTGGTGTAGGTCCTATGGTATTTATTAGTTCCGAATGAATTGACGTCATGCGCGCCCGCGCTGTCCGTACTGGTGGCATCTTTCCCGCTTGGAAGTGTAACTCCAAAGTTTTGGAAACAAAGACAGAGAAGGAATATTAGCGAATGCTTTCCCATATCTATATTGGGTTTAGAATGCAGCGATATATTGGCGATGTAATGACTTGGCACAACGCGCAACGGTAGGAACTACAGGGACGGTGGATATTTTATATTTCGCAGTTAAATTTTAGAAATGGATTTGTTTTTATGCACCACCTGTCTTCTGTGCGCTGGACGGACGAATGGTAGTGAAATGTGACTTCCAAGATTTATTTGTTATTACTTGAAAATATGTAGTCATTTTAGTGTCCCCATTACTTTCGACTGCATCTATAAACAGTTTTGTTTTTAAAACATTCCACCATTCCAAGGTTTCGTAAATGCCTTGTATTTCCATTTAATCCCACCAGAGTGAAATGAATGATAATTCCATCTGTGATTAAATGGAATTTCATATTTTATGTATTTCTCTCCTAAAATCGATTAAATCCCGTCACTGAGTTCCCTAAATATTGCATCCAATTCAATAACAAGCAATTGATCACACTGCCAAAACCAGGGTTCTTGTTCTTGCACTATTTTGCCTCTCTTACCACCCATACAGGGTGGAGAGAAATTTATAGATACAATAAAAGAAAATTAAGATGTTAATATTTGAACCATGTGGACACTTGACCTGTGGGAATCCCTGGTTCACTTAATTTTGATTGGTTTGCTATATTTAAAATAGATATTATTTAACATTTGGTTGTCGAACAGTATTCTACTATTTGAAAACGCCATACTATAAATTTCTCCAAAAGCCCAGTGGTCGGGTTTTTGGGCTTCAAAGGTCGCGTTTTTTGCCAAAAACACATGGGACCGATACCCTGCACCCTGCCCAAAAACGTCATCCATTCCAATGTATTATTGTTTCCTATGAAAGTATGTGGTTTGATGATGATGTATAAATTTGCAAAAATAAAAAACATATACGCATATCTATCACGCTCTCGAACAGTGGAAACTGTAGTTGCTGCTTGCATTGCATTCACGATTCTACAGATATGATGTCTGGGAATGTGAAGGATATATTTAGTTGTAGTGCGACTGCAACAAGTGGAACGTTATAAATACTTCTTCGGAGGGGAAAACAAATTATCTAATAGCTTTTAGAAAATTTACAAACCATTGCGATAGTCAATCGAATTCAGTCAAACTATATATCAAATTACTTTCATAAAAATGAAATCCATGCAAGGTATCCATGTTACACATACTTGGCAGCATTTAGTACCACTTGTGCGTATCAAATGGGTAGGTTAGGTAGGCAGCATTTAGTCTCTCTACGTGTGCAACCACTGGGACAAATGCCCCAGTGCCCTCTTCTGAATACACGTCTATACGCGCCAATGGAAGAAACTAAGTAAAAAGTTGCCAAATTTCTTGTTTACCTGAATGAAAAATGAAGATGAAAATGAATCACATTATCTTAGTAGTGATTAAATTTAACATTTAGCTTTTTATTAAACATTTTACAATGTGTCAATTTTATTATGGACGCCGAAGTTAACCATCACAAGGCGCTTTCTTTCTGAAACAGGGGTGCTAGTCGTATACTGGTACAGTTCTCAAAATGATTTATTTCAAAAATCTGATGCAAAAGCTAGGGTGGTTATAATGAAAGGGAATTTTTGATTGCAAAATGTCAACATTTTGCTTTATCTTCTTTCTCTGGTGGCCCGACCTGACAAGGCGGCGGTCTATAAACAGGAGGGATGTTTCCTGGAGAAACTAATTGCGCATGCTCAGGAAATACATCTAACAGAGCTTTGTAAGCCGCGTCCTGTTTAGACTTCCCTTTACTCTCTCCTAAAAAAGCAATTTGAATTGGTTTACGTTAATTATTGTTTATTTCATTATACGTTCGGCTGTACTCTGAATTTAAATTATTGGCCTCTGGCACTGACCTATTCCTTGCCAGGATCTCCCGACAAGCGATGGGTCATCTATTGTAAGGTATGCATTGTGTATGACGGGATGGCGACAGGAGTGAACACAATCATAAACTGCTTTGGTGTGGGTCGCTTCATTCAAGATTCCGACGGGATTCTTATGACCATCCACGGGATCTGGGCGTGGAGTTGTTGGGCATGGTGGGCAACTGTCCACATCATTTCGGAACAGTTTCACAAGCTATATTATTAAAACATAAAATATAATCCACAAATGTGGG
>JABASC010005325.1:0-10408 GCA_019776185.1 Plutomurus gul
GAGAATTATTAAATAATTCAAATACTTGATACTAAATTATGATTGCATCTGGAGAGTCTCCAGAAGACCTTGGCAGGCCACTTGCTTAAAAGGCACTTCAAATTGCTTACATTTTCCAGGGTGCTACCCACTCTCCTTCCATTAAACATCAAGCAATTACATTTCATTGTAAGTTCCAGACAGAATATCGCAAAGAAACGCTGAAACACCTAGATATCTAATAATTTTATTTACTTTGTTTTACAGACAGAGTTTTACAAAATAAAGGCGACTTATTAAAAACACAAGTAAATCTTATTAGCTAGAATTTCAATATACATAATAAAAAGAATAGAATTTTCTCTATGTTCTTGTATACGAACTCTATGAGTAGCAAAATTGATGGACAGTCGTGATACAATAGAATATTTAAAGTTAGTAAATGATGAGTGTACGTTAATACTGTTTCCCATGTAAATAGCACAGCAAATGGCATTTATATAGTGTTTAGAATGTAAAACAGATTGCATTGATTCAATTGGCATACAAGTATTTCTAAGGAGGACAGTGAGCGTTGCAGTCTGCTTTAGTCATTCGTTGGGAAGACAGACGTTCGTATTTCCAACTTGATCTTGACAGTAATTACAATGAGAGTACATAATCCATTCTTCAGTAAATAATGCAAAGAGCTTGCACGAGGTTAAAGCAAAGTTGCTCTTAAACCCTTTGTCAAGAAGTCAAAGCAACAATGCAAGTATAAATAAACGTCGTCTTTAAAGCCAACTCAAATGACAAACAATGAAATGAGACTGCAGCCATAGGGAAAAAAGGAATTTCAATCAAGTCAGCAAGAGGAAGAAAGCCGAGCGAGTTCCTTGCATAGGAAAATAACATGTAAAAGTATTATAGGAAAAGGGTGAGAACCTTTAAGCTGTTAGACAATTATAAAAGACTTACCCGCAGTCACAATTAAGCCCCTTCAATATTATTATGCATCTCTTTGCTACTCATTTCACGAATTTCTATTTTTGCCAACTGCACATTGGAATTCCAATGTCCTCCTCGTTATTAGTTAAAATTTCAACGAAAGTACCAGGGGGAAACACTTTGCTTAAGAATGGCAATAATTAGATTTTTCGGAAAACTCCAGATTTTTCCTTACTCTACCGCGAAGTCAATGCTGTAAAATACCAAACGTAAGTGTTTGACTTCACTGAAGATGACAATACAACGACAGAATTCTATTTATAGATTTTCTCACAGAACTAAAGAAAACAAACAGAAACCAACTATCTGTCTGTTATGTTTCTATATAGAACTTTTTATAATACTTGCTTGAATATAAATTTACAAGCAGACAGTCTATACTAATCAAGAATTCAGATCAAACAAACCTTTCAGACTGAATATCTGTGAGAGATGTTATTAAGATGTAATGTATAGTACGTGCTGTGTGCATCAAGATATCAATCAACGGCTTAATTTCTATGTTCCTTATAGAAAGTGAGGATTAAAGGGAGACGGCTAGACAGCACAATGGCGTCAAAGAAATATACACGTAGCGACTTTGACAAATAAAGTAGCATCATTCAAGGAAGTATACGAATCTATCGAATGAAAAAGTTTAAAACTAACAAATCACTTGTATTATACACAAGGTTTCTTACACAGATCACATTTATCACACCAAGCGTCTCTGATAAAACATTTGATCACAGTAATTAATCCCACTGTGATAATCACACCCGAAACCCTGATTACGAGCATTGCTCGAAATCGCTCTCATGGTTGGCAAATATTTAATTCTCACACCACGACCCGTCTTTAAAAAATTTACCTACAAATTCGTATATACACTTGTGAACATTAAAGCATTCCTACATGCTTTGACTTGTAAAAGTACCTATTATTTACTATTTAGGCCAAACAAGAGTCGTCCACATGGAAAACACAAAAATGTGTAGGAATAAAGATAAGGACAACAGCATTGCATTCGGCTTTGCATAAAGACGAGGTTACATCTAAGTGAGTTGTAGATATTGAGTCAATGCTGCCGCTCTTAAATACTTCTTATCTACGATGTATACAATTAAACAGGTTCACATTAACGAATTCACAAAATACATTGTACTGCAAAGGTGTATCTCCTATAAGGGCAAACGCATACTACAAAATAGCGTATCTAATGCATAAGGTATGCCGTCAGCACATTAAGAATGGAATCGTAAATAAGATGTTTATCTGAAGTCGGTTGGAATGTCTTCGAGAGAGTACTGTGATAATTTTGCAGAGAGAGAGAGAGATGATACAACGTTCAAATGAAAGAGTGTGCCGGTGCTAGTTTTTAATTTTCAAAGGTTCATCTACACGTGGACAAATATGCAATACCTAACCTAATAGACAACTACTAAATAGTAACTACCTTAATGTTTAAATCGGCTAAGGCCGAGACTGCGGCTCAAAGTTGGAATGACTGCAACTGACTGTTTGCAGAGCAGGGTTTCGAGTGTGATTATCACAGTGGGATTAATAACAGTGATAAAATGTTAAACGTAGGATCACAGAGACACGATCTCTATGTTATAAGGGGTAGGGACTACCAATTAATCCTCATCACATTTAATCACAGATCCCACTGACGTACTTTTTGCGGTAAAGGGATCTGTAATTGAAATAAATAATTTTAAAATGTTCTGTATTTTTAAAATCTGCTGATCGCCTAAATGAAACATTAAAATACATATTCGATTTCGAATAAACTGCATGGGATTTGCGAACCCTGGTTTGGCAATGTGCAAGTGTTTCGGTATAATGTGTGTATTGATGTTGAAGGCTTATCAGCTCATAGTTGTCTTGTCATGTCTTTCACACATTTCACGGATAAGATACGGAAATACACATTGTAGTGAATGGAGACAGAGAGAGAGAGAGTGGAAGTTCGGCAAGCGTAAAATAAACGAAAAATTTGAAAAGTACATACACCGAGAGATCTAGTCGAGAAACCACTATTATGCTTCTGCAGTAGAGTCTTTCCTGTGATCAAGTTAAGTGTGTTGAACGAACGCCAAAGAAAGCAAAAGAAATGAAGACGAATGTGTTGTGTGAGTTTGTGGACTCTGAGAGAGAGAGAGAGAGAGAGAGAGAGAAGACTTGGAGTCAGATGGATTAGTAGATGAGAATTCGGTAACTGCTTTATTTGCAAGTGACTATTTGTACAGCATTGAATTGCAATGGAGAGAAGTTTGTTGAGAAAAGTCTTTAAAAAAATCTACTTGTTCAATAAATCAACGGAAATTTACGACTAATGACTCTAGTCATAAATTAATGAGAAGAGGTGAAAGACGAGTTGAAGTCTCTTTCCTCAACTCGCTCGCTGCGCACACGAAGGTACACTAAAGAGATAGAGATGCTTGTAGTCAGGGTTTAAGTGGGAAATATTGGGGAAATGGAAAATGTTTGCTAAATGATAATTTCAGTATAAGATGAGCAATGAGTGTTATTTGCAAGTGGTGTAATTTAATGTTTAAGAATTTGTAAAAATTTGTATTCCTACATTCTACAAAGGGAGAAAGTTCAATATGATAGTTAAAATTACTTTACTTTACTTACTATCATTAGAAAAATGTATACAATGGGGAAAAATGCTGTAAGTAGGACCAGGTAGGACAAACACTTAATCTGCTAATTAAAGTAAAATTGTATTATAATTTTACTAAAAAAATGTAAAAGACGGCAAATCATCTACAATGGTTTTGGTACATTGAAAGATACCAATTACCAAATTGCCGATTATTGTTCGTAAAGTTATGATACTTACCTGCTAAAGAATGCTAAGTTCAATTATTACTTTCTATTAAAAACTAGAAAAAGTTGGCAAAGAATCCGCAATATTTTCATTAAACAAACAAAATAAATTTGATTTTATCCTGCTAATGAAATAAATATTTTATTATTAGTTACTATTAAAAAAAGCCGAAAATTTATATGCAAATGTGAACGTTGGTTTGTTTCTTTGTTCGACCGTGCATTTTCTCAGCGTTTCCCATTTTCCCATTATTTCCCAGTGGGAAGGTAGATTTTAAACCCAGTGTTGTACGGTATAGTATGTATGTCAAGTGTGAGCCTCTAGACTAAAAGTCTGAGTAGTCCCCAATTTCCACACAGTCATGTGAAACATAGAATATAGCCAGCAACGACGGGGCAATAGTCGGGGAAATTGTCTATGTACAAGACACACAGTTCCTATGTAGTTTGACAATTTAGTCGGACAGAAAGTGACAAGTCAAAGTGCAGCCCCCACATCATTCCACTGTCAGCCGACCGTGAATAATTGGACAGAACCAGACTGCATTATATTATTATGTTCATCGACTCGGGAAATGTCTTCGACTAATTATTTTACTACATAAATTCATTCGCGTGGAAAATTCCTACTTTTTCCTTACCGTTAATTACATGGGCACTTTTGCCGTAATGAGCACAGTTGGTTTTTAGACAGTCAGCATTTAGTGGCCTTGTTGCTCTTAATTACTAATATAGTGCAGACAGTGTCCAATCAGGGTTTCGGGTGTGATTATCACAGTGGGATTAATTACTGTGATAAAATGTTTTCAAACGTTTGATTAGGGAGGACACTTGGTGTGATTTATATGTTTAAGAGAAGGGGACTACCAATTAATCCCATCACATTTAATCACAAATAACAGCACTTAATCCCACTGTGATAGGAATTTAGCTGAAAACTGTCAAAATGATTGGTAAAACATTATAGCAGTCATAAATGCTAATATTTATTAATAAAATCACAAATAAAATCATTGTAATAGTAATACCTTGAACACCTCGTAATTGTCTCTGAGGTAAAATGCAATTTGTTCGTTCAAATCGTTTACCCATTTAAATGTTTTACTCGTTGACACTTTTTTACGATATTTTCTACCAATTTGAATATTAGAATCGTGATCATCTTCCATTTTGCACAAATAAGCAGCAAAAAAAGTTAAGCAAACGCAAATACGCTTAGTATCGAAAGCTTATTTGTTCGAGGCTTAAAAGCAACGCTTTTAATCGTTGCGCAGTCGCAGATTTAACGACTTAAAAGCGAAATGGAAAAGACGCCAAATTTCAGCCAAGCGTTTGAATGACCCTATTGGTTTATCTAGAATGGATATTTGGTGGGAGAAAGGGGGACACAGGCTACATTAATATTTTTAGATGTTTTGGATGGGACACGTCGTAATTAGTTACACGCAAACTTAAGTCAGCTATTCAAAAGTCACTGCCATAATATCTGTTATTTAGTATAAAATCTTATTACACATGGGCATGGGCCCTAAATTACGCCCTTGCTCCAACTAATAAATGTATTCTGAAAAACATCAAATGAATGTAGTCTCACAAAAAGGTCAATTGCATGCATGCAAATATAATTATAGAACTAACGTTAAAAGAACGTCTAAAATTAATATAAATGTTCATAGAAATCCTTTGAAAATCTAAATACAAAGTTCCGAATTATTTTTGTCCTTTAAACCGAACCCACCGAGATAACATACAGGCTGTCAAGTACACATTTCACATTTAAAGACACGATCGTGCGCTCGTTCCCTGTCAGATGCATGATAGATTATAGGTTATCTTTCAGCTTGCATGATCCCCGTAAGAAGCATGTAATTGAAAGAATTCACGATGAGAGATGAATAGTTGAGACTGGAAGAAGATGCTCGTTATGTAAAGGAGAGACAGCAGATGCGTGGAAATGTAACATCTTGTAGTTACTTGTCTAATTCCCACGAATGTAGTCTTTAAATGCAGTTGCTCTGTTATTAATGAATAGAGAGAGAGCAATTGGTTAATGTTTACGTCTAGTCCTATGAATTCTGCAAGATAATTGAGACGAGAGGAAAACCATGTCATGAAATGGATGAAAGTGCCCATGCCAATCTAAAACCCATTAGAATCTTCTCACAGTTAAATATTATACACTTGAGGATTTTCTAGCTTTAAACATTTCAGTTGAAGGCTGATGATAATGTTCGCCGGGTAGACAAAATGTACACAGTCGAATTTAACAGGCAGGGGCGTACACAGAAACAGGATTAGGTGGGGGCCTGGGATTTCAATGTTAATTTAGCCACACCCCTTACCTCCTTCTCTATGTCAATTTTTTTTATCTGGGGGGGGGGGGGGAGGGGGGGGGGGGCATAGGCTGTATACGCCACACTTTTACAATACTATAGTTTATATAAAATAGGGATTTATATTTTTAGTGTGAGAACTGTATTGGCATGTTTGTTATGTTAAGCGGGGTCGAGAGAGTCAAGAGAAATGCCCGCCACTACCAGACGGATCGGTATCCGGTGCCAATTTACGTTTGTGTGAGATGACAGCTTGTCATCGAGACGAAGACTGCAGTCGAGACGGATCTTTTGTTTGCTGCTACAACGGCTGCATTCATTCCTGTCTGCCAAAGGTCAACCCACCCGTTGGTACGTTTACGTTCACCTTCTCTCTTCTTATTTATTATAATCTCATACTCATTTAACATAAATTGCGTCACGTACAATATACATATGCACACAAAGAGCTCTTCGTTCAACAGTATCACGTTTCTGGTGCTAGACACTGGCTGAGAATCCGGGTCGGTGAAATAGCGTCTCTACCTTTCACCCAGGGTTTAAGTGGGAAAGTGGCAGTGGGAAAATTAGACGTATTATGATTTTGATTTCCACATAATTATACTGATGTATTATTTAATTGCTTTAGCAGGTGCTTTAAAAGTATTTTAGCCATATTTTTAGTAGGCAACATTCCAATAATACTTTCGTAATTTTTCCCCCACCGGAATTCCGCGAAAGAATGCAAACTATACATTCGTAAATAAATGGAATTAAATGTGTAACTAATCAAAGCACCACCCTAATAACGAACGCTGCTTTTATTCACTTTACTAGGATTGACCTGATTCAAATTATCTAGAATTCTTAATATCACTTTGGTATAATTTAATAGGTGGCGTCAGAACAGAAATTAGTAATTTAGGATAATATTATTGGTTGGAACACATGCACATGTTACAAAGGGTATCCGGTGAATTCGTTTTTGGAGAATTCGTAGAAAGCCAAAGTAGAATTCGTATCATGCGTAGTGACAATTCGTATCATGCTTAGTAGTGCTCCGATCGCGGCTTCGGGCTAACCCAACGCGGCCCCTTCCGGCCGGACCGCGATTTTTGGGCCCGTATGTCACAAACTTAACTTTACATAAATATCATGGAGATATCATTGAGTAATACTAACAAAAATCGCGTCCCGGCCAGAGGCCCCGATCCGAGCACTACTACGCAGGATACGAATTGTCACTATACACGATACGAGTTCTCCTTTGGCTTTCTACGAATTATCCAAAAACGAATTATCCGCAAAGTGTTCTTACTAATCCATTTTGTGCAATATATGTAAATATATGAATTCATGCTAAATACTCCAAAAATTATTAAATGTCGATTTATGGCCTACACATCTGTAGTGACATAATTTCCCCGTATTTCCCATTTTCCCACCGGTGTGATGGGAAATTTCCAACCCTGCTTTCACCAACAACTAAATATCCAGTACGTACATCGCTCTTATGATGCAGCGGTAATAATGTCTGCTTAAAAATGTTCTTTCATCATGTCACAAGTCACAGCACGTAAGCAAGTCACAGAGCAGATGCATTTTCCTTCTTTATGACCACATGTAAATATTACGCAATTGAAAGCAGTTTACACCAAAGCTAAGCAGAAAACACAGAGGGTTTCTTTACATGAAATACAACAACAGATTAGAGAAATGGACGACAGTAATGGAAATGAGAGTGCAGTTGTTGTTGCAGGCTGATGATGATAAGTGGAAAATGTAGCTTTCAACAAGAACGCAGGAAAATCTTGCGCTCACAAAGATGAAAATGATAAGTTTAAAAGTTGTGTGTTGTGAGGGTGCTAATGTCGTTTTGGGCGGCGGTACAAGTCCTAATGATGAAATAGGTTATTTTACATATGGAACAAGTTCAAAGGTCGAAGATAAAATGGGGCGAAAAAATTAAATTTGTTGTTGTGGAAAAGGATGAGCATAATAATGAGTCATGGCACTCGTACAACTGTTGCTGCATTTTGTGTGTAGTTCATAAATATAGTAAACGCGTAGTAAGGGTTTCGTAAATCCCACTTCTTCACCTATAATCCCATCACAGTGGGATTAAATGCTGTGATTAAATGTGAGGGGAATAATTGGTAGTCCGTATCCATTTTAACATATAAATCACATTAATTACATTAATCACACCAAGTGTCTCTGTTATTAATCACAGTAATTAATCCCACTGTGAAAATCACACCCGAAACCCTGGGTGAGAGATGCGATGACACGTGAACTCAACGAGTGCACATTTTCAGTTCATAAGAAGAAATTATGAGCGGAGAAGGATATGTTTTTAGAAGCAAATGAGACGCATTTATGTTTCAACTGTGTTTTATGGGAGAAAAAAGGAAAAAATGAAGCATTAACTACGTAAAATACTGCCCTCATTTTTCCAGTGCATTGCACAACCATCAAGATACTATTTCGTCAAACCTTTTCGTGTTGTTGTCTGTACATACAGTGAGTTCAGGCTCTTAAATAATTTTCCATTAGATGTTTTAGGTGGGACACGACGCAATTAGTTACACGCAAACATCTTGTAGGTTCTCTTAATGCCAATATTTTTGTTTTTTACATATATTCCAAAAAAATGTATAAAAAAGAAAGATCATGCAAATGCAAACAAGATAATCTGTTATTTAAAGTAGAATCAATTACAGTTTGCTGTTATAAAATATAGAAAGACACATACACAAAATAAATCTCTATTCCAACATTTTAAAGTAAAATTTAATTGTCAAAATAATGTGTTTAAGTTTAATGTGTTTAAGTTTAATGTGTAAAAATGTTTTTATCATATTATTATTGGTCGTGTTTTTAATAATACGTGTATATTTAATAATATTTTTTAGTAGAAAGATGTAACATGCTACATCCAGACCATATCATTTCAAATGTATTTTGCTTTGATTGTATTAACAAACATTGTATATGATTTTCCCACTGTTTATATTTTATTAAATAATAGATATATTAAAATTTCATTTTAATTATAGATCTTTACCAACTTCTATATACGTTGTTGTAAATGGTTGTATTACAATTCAATGCATAGAGTTACAACCTACAACACCAGATGATCTACTATTTATAATAAAATTTATTATACTTATTATTTAATAAAATATAAACAGTACGAAAATCATATACAATGTTTGTTAACACAAATTGTATTTTACAATCAAAGCAAAATCATAATCTACTAAAAAATGGTAAAAGGTGGTAACTAATCCACAATATTTTACATAAGACAAAATAAATCCATACACATATTTATCGTATGATTGAAAGTAATATTTCCCTTTACTATTAAAAACACGACAAATAATAACTTGATAAAAATAAATTTCACTTATTGTTCTTACAGATTCTAATTATTACATAAATTATTATGTACAGGGTGTCCACGAATGAGCCTGACCCGTTTTACAGTGTTATATTCATTAGCACATAAGATCGTTGTAGAAACATCAGTAATAAATAAATAAATAAATTCCAGTAATACTTAAATTTCTAATTTTCCAGCTTTCGACTGGCTGGAGGAGACAGAGGTGAAATACACAGGCAGCAACGACAGCGAACAAGGGCCACTGCACGAGGCCAACAAGAACGTGCGGAATTTGATGGACGCTGAGCTAAGTCCTGACGAAATCGCCCTGCCCGGAGGTTGTCACATCAATTCTCAACAGTACGAGAATCTGCTACTCTTCAGAAAATTCGATCACGTGAAATCTTGGTGAGTTCATTTACAAATTGGCCGACTGCATTTTGCAGCGTCTCTTTGTCATTGTCACCATTGACATTGACACATGGCTTTGACAAGAAAGTTGTCCGTTTCAATATCAGATCACATCATCTTTGCACTTTTTTCTTCTCTCTCTCTTTTTACAGCATGTGCTCTAAAGGAGAAGTTCTTTGTCATGTGAACACTTTACTGACTGCTGCTGATACTCAGACCGATAGCACCACAGAATCCACGTGAAGACACAGGGGCGCATACGAATGGGGGGGCAAACGATTATCTCCTCCCCCCAAACCCACCCACACATACAGCTTCGTATAAATTACAATAGGAAATTACATCTACTGTATAATTATCTGCGTGCGATGGGAAAAGCAGAGCAGCAGATGACACAAACGAAGAAGGGATTGCAATTGGACACAGAGATAAGACAATGACAACACCAAAGCAAGAGAATGCCCAATTCTTAAACTATGTAGCTCTCTACACGATAAACAACATACTAATA
>JABASC010005326.1:0-10407 GCA_019776185.1 Plutomurus gul
TTTCCCCGCCTAATAAGCCCATAACATTCCTCTTCATCAGTTGATCACTGCTGGCCCTCAAAATCCTAAGGCTAGTAAGCTGTCTGTAATTGTAATTGGAGGATAGGTCTCACCTCACTGCAAGAGGTTGTATGATTTAATTGGATCTCTCAATGATACTGATATTCGTACCCCTTTAACATTTAGGTACTCCAACCATGTAATAAGTATATAAAACTATATGTATAACACGAAATATCTAGGGAAAGAGAAAGGCAAAAAGTAATGTAATGTGTGTGTGATTGGCCTCGCTCGCAAAGCAGAACAGAACGTAGTAGTACGAAAGTAGTCGTCTCGTCTGGTGCAATGCGGATCATTCTCCGCGTCTGCACTGGCTACCTTTTAACTCTATTCAAGTAAAAATTATTATAATTTTCACGTTTTTACCTCGGTTTCATTCACTTTCAGATATTATTATTACACGATCGGTAGTGTCACATACGGGTCTCTTGCTGACTTTTGTATGTATTTCTTTTATTATCCCTTAGAACAATTAGATAACCCAGCTCAGTTTCGAGAGTGAGAGACAACTTTCTGTATACACACGATTGCGATTATTTACGATTTACGACGATATTTAAGAAAAAAGATACAGCCGAGAACCGTGATACATTACAATATTACACAAAATTCGATTAAGTGACAAGATCACTTACGTCTCTAGGTATTGATATTAATTGCAAAATAATAAGATAAATCTTGCAAATGGAAATCCACTATAGGAAATTATTACAATTTGTTTAACAATTCTTTGCTGTACGTACCGAATAATTAACAATTTAATGTAAGCCAAAAGGTAACCAATTATTTACATTACAAAAATTCATTCCATATTACATTAAAATACAAAGGATTTATTTACGAATTTGCATTTTTTGTTAAATTAATAGTAGCAACTAGCAAGCAGATAATGAAAATAAAGCGTTTGATTAAGCCTTACAGTTATTTGAAAAAGAACGAACACATCGTGGGTGCTCTGCTAAGAATTAATTAAGGGTACTTGGTACTACTATATACTAGAGGGAAGGGAAGCCGGAATTTGAATACCATTTACACTCAGCTCAGCAGTGCCTTTAAAAACATTGAGATTTTTTTAACCGAGAACTGAACGATTTTCAGCAATATACAGAGACAGCTATTTTACATTTTTATTTTCAAAGCTACGCTCATCGCTCCGTACCCGTAATAAATACGCAACAGTGTCAACCCGTCGGAGATAGTGTGCTCTTGGTCACTATAGAAATTCTAGGTAGAGATAAAATTATTATTACAACGTTGGATGTGTAACTGTAATATATTGAAACACTGTTGGTTATTATATAATACGATTTTCTTCAACCCACAATATTGAAGATCGTATTTTTCCTGCCGTTTTGTTTGATTTAAAATCAAGACGTTAATTTAAGTTCACCCAAAACCGTTCTACCATCTATAAGACGGCCAATTCTAAATATTAATCGTCCGAGTATTAACTATTAACGATTACCTGTGTGTGTATTGTTTAACTTATATTGCCTTATTTGTAAAAATAGAAATATTTAAAAATTTAACTATTGTATAGTAATGCCATAGGGCAGATTCAGCTTTAACTTACTGACTGTAGGGAAAACCTAAATAACAGAACAAACATATATGACCTGCACTCAAAATCTTATCTGACGCTGACCTGTTTGATTGTACCTACATCGAAAATTAGGCTACAAGATAGTCATTTAAACTAAAGTGTGTATCCTAGATTATCTAGTTATTAGTCATTAAGAAAAAGAGTGGTTCCTTGTTGGTTTGGCGTGCTGTCAGTTCTTCAATTCAAAGTTGTTGAGATTGTTCCATCGAAATCATGAGCTCAAAACATCATGAATCTGATACTGTAAGTTGTTTTTGTTTGAATCTCTCTAACTTGCAAATCGATAATTATTATTAATACATTCATTTTTTGCTTCTCCATGCCCTATTTATGCTATGAAACGTGTGTTTATGAGCTACTACACAGTGTTCTCAGTCTTTATAGTAACTAGTACCCCTTCCGGTTGCAATTGGTGGGGTACCTTTCTAACTTTTATAATAGTATTTCTTTTGTAATATTTTCTGCTGGACTCCTTGGAGTACGTTCCCCTGTTTCATTTCCTTGTGTGTCATATTCCAAAATTATTTCCCTGTTGTTACTAGTAAATGCCCATTCCTCTTCCGACTGTTCCACAATCCATGTGCGTATCTAGCGCATCTTGTGTTACAGTACATTAAAAAATCACTTCTTTAGGCTGATATATGTAAATTGTCAATCAAAACACAAATTCGCTATTTATGGTTTATTATTCACTTGGAAATGGGGTGGGGTGGGTGGGAATCGGTTACTACTGTGTGGTTTGTCACAATTGTTTTGTGCTGAATTTTCTGTGGAGATATTCTAACATAAATTACGCATATGCCATTGAACTCTTGTTTTCAATTCGCGTCTCGTTTATAATGCAGGAAATTATCAGTTAAGTTTTGCCTAGAATATAAATTTTTTCCTTGTTTTGGTACATTTTATTTATGTAAGCCTGACTTCTTTGCTTTTTGCCATGACTTTCCTATCATATGTATATTTGTGCATAAAAGAACATTTGGTCATTTGACAAGTGTGAAACTTTTTTAATTCTTATTTCCACCAGGAAGCCAGCTGCGAGAGTTCTGAAGGAGGAGCAGCCGTGGCCACTGTTCCAACGTTACCACCTACCCCTCAGCCCCCTCCAAGGGGCAGAGGAAAGAAAAGGTCAAGACGATCAGATTGGGAGATTTTGGAAGGTTTAAAAGAAGGGCAAACTTATGATCGAGTTCCAAAGAAGTTTGAAGGTTTTGTTTTGAAGAAGCGAAAGTGGCCCTTGAAAGGATATCATAAAGTGAGTTTGTTTTACATTGAGAAAGATAATTACGACAAGTGACGGCTTTTGGTTTTGATCACTTGATCGTTTCACTTCTGTATTGATTCACTCACGAACTTTACGTAGCTCCAACAATATTTTCATAGTGATGCTAACGAATAGTTTTTATGATTTGATGTGTGTATGTACATTATACCCTTTTTTGTTCATTGCATGCTGCTCGAATTCAGCAGAACACACCATAGCCTTCAACCTCACTTACCTTCAACTCATTCCAAATAATTACTTTACGTATTTTTCAGAGATATTTCATGCTAGAAAAAGGAGTTATCATTTATGGAAAGAGCGGATGGGTGAGTAAAAAAAACAGAGTACAATGTTTTGGCGAGTTATCAATTCATATTTTGGGGTTTATTTACAATGTTAAGCTCAACAATAAGAATAGCATTCAATAACTCCTCCCCAGACTTGCTATATCTCCCAAACCATTCTTAGCTGTCCCCCTACATTTGTTTGCTCGTGGACTCGACGTTGGCTGTCAATTAGAATGGGTAAAGTATCTGGGTGTTCACCATACGATGTCATCAGATGTGTGACCACGTAATATTAGCATTATTAGAGGTATTAATAGAGTCATTACCTAAAACATATACCCCTCCTCACCCAACAACATGCAACCAAGTGTGGAAACAAGTCTGGGATGAAATTATTGAATGTGATTCTTGCTGTTGAGCTTAATATTGCTAATAAAACTGCAATTTTCAAACAACTCTTTGCAAACGAATTTAGGACCTTGCCAGAGGCAAAATTCACGGTACCTTGGACGCAGGTTTGTCTGTCATTACAACAAAACCTAGAGATGGCAGAATTGATATAGATGCCGAAGATTGCATCTATCATTTGAAGGTTGAAATTGCTAAAAATTATAATAAAATTAATTGCATAATATAGTGATTATTCCTACTTATTATATAATAATAAACCATATGTCACGCCAATAATTCATGCAAACTTTAATTGAATTGTATTTTAGATAAAACCAAAGGAGGTGTATATGGAATGGCTGGAGCAACTAAAAGTAATAATTCCTTGATTGTATTGTAATTGATTTATCCGTTATAAGCTTGTGATTTGTGGTCCGTCATTACTACACCACTGTCCTGTCGTGGAAAAGTGAGCAATTTTCACGAGGTTTTCATATTGAATTATTTTTATTTTAGCAACATAGACTCTATCGGCAACACATTTTATCATTCAAGGAGCTGTCATCTCCTACAGAAGAAGTTGCTTCTCCAATTTCACCAACGGCTGGAGATGTCAAGGAAATAGATAAAGAGATCAATCTTGTCGAAAAAGATTTGTCACATCTGCAAGGAATTTTAGACACTATTCCACAGCCAAAGAAAGACGATGACAATAAATTGCGGGATTTTCTTGTGCTCGCCAAAGAAGGTAATAGGTAGAATAGAATCATATTGGTGAAGTCCAAATTACTTTTGTTATGCTTAGAAAAATAATTTATTGTGTTTTGTAGTTGTGGTTAGTTTACGGGGCTTAGTTCGTTCTGTTGGCAATAACATGAATACACGCGAAATGGAAGGAGGTGTAGCTACACTTCGACATGCACTAAATCAAGCTTTACAGCAAAATTCTGAACTAAAATCGAGACTTTCAAGAATACACAGAGAGGCTTCTTTAGACCTCATGTATCCTCCTAACATACCTAATAGTGACACGGTAAAAGTCAATATATTATTGAATCAAATATTCCAGTCACATTCATATTCAGCCGATGAATAATACATAATAAGCACATGTTTCATATTATTTCTTTCGTATTATTATCAACTATACAGATTAAGTCATATAGCAGCTCTATGAGTAATTCTGAATATTATGATGCAATGGAAACAAATAAAGATGAAGACAGAACTTCTTCAGACGAAGAAAGTTTTTCTTCAGAGGGCGAAGGCGAAGCTGATTCAATAAACAGTGAGAACTCGGAGCCAACGAAATTCGGTGAGCTGCTGCAGTGCTACATTAGTCATATTAGTCAAAATGCTTTTTAAAGCTTGTATTATTTTCCTTTATGAATGATTTGTTTTATTGTACGTTACATGGCTATTTTCTTTTGTTGCTCATGGTAGAGGTTTCAGGAGTTTCAGTTACAGTTCCAGATATGCTCCAACGCTCAAATAGTAATGGAACAATTCAATTTCCAGACGCATTAGGTAGGGAACAAGGGAGACGAAGCCAATTGCCAACAGCGGCTCCCAGTGGTGCCGAAGTACCGTCTTTATGGGGAATATTGAGGAAAAACATTGGGAAAGACTTATCTAGGGTTTCAATGCCTGTAACTTTAAATGAGCCTTTGGGCGTCCTACAGCGAATGTGTGAAGAGCTGGAGTACTCTGAATTATTGGACGCCGCAAGTATTAAGACTAACTGTTTAAATTGAACGCGTATCGTAATCCATTAATTATAATGAGTGTATGCATTTTAAATATATTGTTTTCGTTTTCCTTAAGGCAAAGAAAGTGACCCCGTTGAGCGGATGGCCCTTATTGCTGCGTTCGCTGTGTCAGGGTATTCATCTTCGTTTTTCAGGACACCATAAGCCGTTTAATCCTTTGCTTGGAGAGACATTCGAATGTCTTAGAGAAGACAAAGGATTTCGATTCCTAGCTGAACAAGTACGAACAAGTACTCTGAAATTTGAAATTTAAATGTGTTTCTTACAATACAAAAGCTAATTGTACTACATTTACAACAACCGCAGGTCAGCCATCATCCGCCTGTAAGTGCTGGACATGCTGAAGGTAGAGGATGGATATTTTGGGAAGAAACGCAATTGAAAACTAAATTCTGGGGAAAATCTATGGAAATTCAACCCGTAGGTGAAAATCACATTGTGTTTCCCAAGTGGAATGAGCGTTACTCTTATAACAAAGCAACAACATGTGTCCATAACCTTTTCTCTCCTCCGAATCGTTGGGTGGATCTTTATGGCGAGGTGTCGATTGCCAGTGGTGGCCTTACTTGCAATCTTACATTTGTTAAGGTAATTCGAATACGTCCAATGTCCACTAGTGTTTATAATACGACTACTTTGCACTATTTGACCCTACTTGGTGTGCAGGTTTCTTACTGGAATGCTAGAAAACACGAATTTCATGGAACTATTGTGAACGGAGATGGAGCTACTATTAGAAATTTATACGGACATTGGAACGAGGCCGTCTTTGTAGGACAGCCACCGTCAGCACGGTCCATTTGGAGAATGGGTAATAAGACACAGCAACAGCCTTCCGTTGCCAAATTTCTATCTAACATGCATTTTGTCGATTCTAGGAAATATGCCTGAGGATCATGCAAAATACTATGGATTTACTAGATTTGCGGTTGAGTTGAACGAAATGACACCAGCTTTGCGGGATAAAATACCGATTACAGATACTAGGTAAGCGTCAAGTGCTTTGATATTATTGTTATATTTCAGAATACTTTCACAAAATAATACAACTTCATGAATGAACTTCAGATTTAGACCCGATCAACGCATGTTAGAAGAAGGTAATCTTACTGCAGCAGAATCGATGAAATTAAATGTAGAGCAAACCCAAAGGGATAAACGTAAGCAAAGAGAGGAAGAAAGCCACCCCTTTGTACCGCTATGGTTTAGGTTAGTAATGAATTTAATATAAATATATATTTATATATACGTATATACACATATGCATCTGTACTAAGTCAATAATTTGTTAAATATTGCAGAAAATCTACCAGTAAAAGCAGAACGGGCGATGATCAATGGGAGTTCACAGGGTCGTACTGGGAAAGTAGAAAAGGCGGATTTAAAAGTGTTAATATTGAAAGTTTGTGGTGATTTTACATTAGATATCTTCCTTTTAGACTGCTAAGAATATCGGGTGTTATGTCCGATGCGACAAACTTTCGGGATATAAACTTGGAACTTCTTGAATGATTATACAAGTATAATGATTCTTCAATAATATGAAAATTACTACGCACTGTGATTACGTTTTTGAAGTGCCTATAGTGTAACGTACATTTATTTGGGCATTGCTTTCGACAGTATTTAGACTTGCGATTATTTTATTTATAAATCTGTAGTGTGATTGAAACATAAATATACAATATACAACTATAATAATACACACATTTCGTGAATAAACGTTAAACTGGTTGATGGCTCCTTGAAATTATGATTTTCATTTGTATTTGAGTGCAAGTGCACAATAAATGTAATATATCGATTGAAGCTGCAAAGTATAAAAAGAACTAGTGTTTTTTTGAAAAAACACAAACCTAGTGATAGTGCCTTAAATCTATTCACCCTTGATTCTTTGCCGATGAAAACAGATGGAAGTTAATTGCCCCTAAATTCAAAGTTTAGATCTGGCACACATTTCCTCCATTAAATAATTTTACCTAAGCAAAGGAAGACCTTAGGAAAACCTCTCGCTCTCTCTGCCTGTATATATACATTTTTAATGTCCACACTCTACAGTCCTCTACTGGTTACGACTAGGGAAGGAATACGAGGAAAGTAAATGCCCATGTTTTGGTAAAATGAATTGGTTTTATCAAGAGATGAGCGAAAATTGATTTACCGTGGTACTCTTCATACCTGTAGGTGGGTTCTTGCGTTTTACTTTGTAAATTGACAAGTTATCTAACAATTTTAAAAAAATTTGAAGAACACTGACTTTGTCACACAAGTCTCGTGGCCAACGCAAGTAATTTAGTATAGTCGACTCCTTTGGCAATATTCTTCTCCTTCAGAATTTTTCGTAACATGATCGGAATAGGGACGTGTATCCGAGTTCCTAGGGGTGTACCATTATCGTCAATGAGAACAACATTGTTTGTATCACTTCTTGGAATTCCGTGTTTTTGATGCTTTCTAACTCCAACAATAATTCCTTTTTTCATTTCGCCCTTTATGGTTACCAGAACCTTGTCTCCTATAAACATCATTTTAAATAATTAAACTATTATTTCGATGTGATCATTTTAAAAATTCGGAATAGAAAAATTACAACAAAAAGTTTCATTAGACTTTCAATATTAATATTTCTGACTCACTCCATCATTAGTTTTATTAAGAATCGATATACAGAAAGGAAAAAAATGTCATTCTGCCTGGTGATAGGACAATGAATGATGCAATGTGCAGTTACAACAAATTATTTCTCCACCTCCCCCGGTGACTCCAGCGACTTTAATTGGAAGTGAGTTTTTGATGTAAATTTTTAAGAAATTGTACTATCTAGACAATTGCTTTTACCTATAGTTCCTTTAGCTGTTTTGTTGTACACATGAATGACTTTAGGGCGCTTGCCTTCGGCCATGGCTTGTTTTCCGATTTCACAATTATCTACAACTCTAACTCTACTCAGAAGCCACAATTGTTCAAGCGATGAACTGGTGTGAAATCCACGTGAAACTAATTGAGACAAACGATTCATTGTAGTAGGTGATTTTGTTATTCTTTGATTCAGCAATCGCTTTTATCGCTTAGTAGTAGGTAAGTTTATTTTACAATACGTTGATAGTATGTTTGAAGCAAACTTAATATTAAATAAATATTTAATTTTAATTTAGAATTTAAACTTTCTTTCACTGTTCACTTAATCTTGTTTCTCTCACAAATTCAAAATTTACCGGCGAAGTGAACATGTGCAGGTAAATTCAGAAGAAATGATTGGAGTGCTCTCTGTCAGAGGACGACCAAAGTAGCAATTTCAGTTTAGCAAATTCTCTTGCCGACCGACACTGCCGAATTGTATTGTACGATTCCACTGCTGATAAAAATTTGGAAGAGATTTCGAAATGTTTCTGACAAGAATTGGAACGAGAATTGCTACCGGTGTTATGCGCCGAGGCTATGCCAGTGGCAATGAAATGTCATTTACATTCGCTGCACCTTATCAGGTAATATTTTTTAAATTATATTGATGAATTGAATTCTGAATCTGAAACATTATACCCTGATGTAAGTTTTAAAAAATCATTTCAGTTAGGTTCTGTGTCGTATAAGCAAAGTTTTAATGTCAACTAAGAAGACAATAAAGTTATCCCCTTATCCCCCCTATAAGTTGATATAAAATTTTGAACAACTACTTTTAATTCAACATGGTTTTAGAATCAAAATGCGAAAACGCATAAAATGCGGTTAAGTGTGCTTATAAGCACGGCTAGTCAGCATTATATTTATTTAAACATTAAATGATTACAAAGGTATCGCTAACAAGATAATTTATATACTAAATAACAGGTTTACTACAACGCTGCCAACGTAAAGCAAGTAGATGTTCCATCTTTCTCAGGCGCCTTTGGTATTCTTCCTAATCACGTTCCAACGTTGGCTGTAATTAAACCTGGTGTTCTGTCGGTTGTAGAAGCAGAAGGTCAAATTAAGAAATTTTTCGTATCTTCAGGATCGATCACAGTAAACGATGACTCCTCAGGTAATAACTTTATTTTTGAATAAAAACTGCATGAACTGCCGTGGTTTAAAGGGCGGGGCATGGCCGGATCCAGTACAGGGTTTTAGGTTTCAAAGCCCACTCGAAATTTAACTAAGCATTAAATAATTCGATTTTTGCCAAAATCCCCAAAACATTTTGCCTGCGGAGCTTTTTTTACAAGATATCAGATGTAGTACAGTACCTTCCAGAATGTGATTTGTGTACTCATTTGAATTTCGCAAAGAATTTCTGATTTCCGTGACCATAAAAGTTTAATCTGACTCAACCCCCCTAAACTAATCCGCCCTGGGGTGGGGCAAAAGCTTTTTTCGGGGTGTTACAATATACAGAAATGCACAACTACAGAATTAGTATTGAATTGACTATTGCATTAAGGTCTTTGTGTGATAGTGTGTTACATATTTTGTTTTGCAGTGCAAATTCTTGCAGAAGAAGCCGTTCCTTTAGATCAAATTGATCACTCCGCAGCTCAAACTGAATTGAATGCTGCCCAACAAGAATTGTCCCGAGCATCGAATGAGAAAGACAAAGCTGCAGCTCAGATCGCCATAGAAGTTGCTCAGGCTTTGGTCGATGCTTCTAAATGATTTAAAATCGCAATATTACTTAATCAAGCTACAATGTATCATACCGTATATAGTATAAATTTAGCAATATAATAAATACAATAATTGGTCTCTTGCCTTTTTAAAGGTCATAAAAGGCTCGAGTAAATCATTTGAGATTACCACATAAACACGATAATTTCAGTCATGTTGAGAAACCGTTTCGGGAGATTCTTTTGTACTATATTTTGTTGTAATTCATTCAACAAAGTTCCCTTAACTTAACTAAACTACCTAACTTATTAAGCATTAGAACCTTCGAGATTTATTGGCACTCATATTTTATTGGTAATTTACAGTGTAAGTTGCATTCTGAGTGCTACAATGTTCTCTTATGTTTAGGCTTCTACATATCTACGAAAGTCTACGATGTCTTGTAGGCTGATT
>JABASC010005327.1:0-10399 GCA_019776185.1 Plutomurus gul
ACATCTAATTATGTCACATTTTTCGTACTGGTAAAGGCACACCTTTTATATCTTGTTGAATTATATAAAATTCTTTGCTTTGGCTCATTGTCAGTAATTATTAAAGCTTGTGTGAAACTGAAAATACACTTACAAATTAAAAAATTATGTAACACCGTTCTCGTTTTCGTCATCATAATTCTGAGCAGTAAGATCTTCCGGTGACAGAGTTTTGTACAGTGCGATCGGTTCACAAAATGATACTCTTCGTCCACATTTTTTTGAATTGGAACCGCTGAGTATAGGCTTAAGTGGAATATTCTCAATCTCTTCCTCCTCAACAACAAGTTTCATAGTTTGTAACTGTCTTTTGGGCATTTTCACCACCAAACCATAACTTTTTCCATTTGTATTACCAACCTCAATTTTGTAATGAGCTAACGCAGGCAACTGAAGCTCCTGGTAAGACGGAAGTAGATCTTGTGACTGTACATTCTGACTACCACCGTAGATTGTACTTTCGTCTTCTTCTGTTCTAGCACTGGCCTCTTTAAATGTATTTATCCTAAATTCCTCTTCACTGGGCGTTCTTCTCTTTCCGGGTGTTCTGAAGCATTCATTTGAAGAAACAGTTCCAGCCGAGGATGAACTCCGACTTCGAATTAAGTGTCCAGACTTGGAGATTCTGTCAAATCCGCTAAGATGTAGCGTTTGAGATCGTACCCATTGGCTGGAGTCCTGCACAAATTGAAAGGGATCAGTTAAACTCTGACTTTTCACACAGTTTGTGAATTTCTTCTTGCATTTGGGCCGAGAATTCTCAGTCCCCACTCCTGGTTTATTAAAACTCGCTCTTATTTGCTCCATCAATTTTTCACTATCATTGGTGAAAGCTCCTCTTGAAGTCCCCCTGGTTGGAATTGATACTTCCTCTTGATATGTTTTAAATGTCGTTTTTGGATTATCTGACGACAACGAAGTGTTGCTGACAAGCGTTTTTTTTCGCTCGATATTTTTATTCAAATATTGTGCTTCTGCTGCTGCATTGACTTTCAGAGTGGTCGATTTCTTCGTTTGATTTCTCAAGGTGCAATTCGACATCGTACTATTATTTCTCGCATTGGAAACTTCTAAAGCTGTGGACACTTTACAAAATCCGTTAGTATTAGCTGCGGCTTGAATAAAGGGAGAAACCTTGGGGCTGGCAGCTAGAGCAAATTTCTTCTCAGCTAATTTCGATGGTAGGAGTGGTCTTGGTGTAACCGGTCGTCGGTTTGTTGTTGTTATTGGATTTGAACTGTGAGTGGACTTTGTCGGAGAGGCGCGTTCCATCTTCTTTGCAGCAGAAGCGACATTTTTTACACTTGGTGATCGAAATCGCTTCTCCGAGGGAACTTCATTGGACGGCTTTGACGGGATCAATTTACGTCTGCCACTACCAGGGGGCCCAACAGAACTTATGGAACAAAAGATCTTCATTCGATTGTACGCGACTGCGCACAAGCATTTCTGAACGGACTCGTATTTCCGGTAATTTTTTCTTCTTTTGCTCGCCTAACTTTTGTTCCTGTCGTTTCTTCACTCCAGAATGTTTCCCTAGTATTCTCTTTGCTTTTTCCATTGTCTTTTTCTGAGTTTCTTTAGGATTACAGGGTGTATCAGCGGAGCTAACTCTTTTTTTCTCTAGGACATCGGACAGTTTCTCAAACGGTTGTAATCGCACCATTGTTACTTCAACTTCCTTCTTACGGTCTTCTTCTTCCTTGAGAAGAATATCAGTTGAAGATACGGAACGGACAATATTACAGGTGGGTCGGCAACGGCTCTTCTCCTTTAAAATCGTTCTTTCATAATGATTTTGTTCTATGAGGGGAGTTTGCGTTGATACTGAAGTTCGAAAACATTGTTTATTGTTGGTGGAGCTTACGATTTCTCTATAATTTACCAACGGGATGACACTATGAATGTGGGGAACGGCTGGAATTTCTAATGGTGCTCTGTGGACTAGAGTGTCATCACTATCTTTCGCGTCAGTTGGTGTGCAAATTAATGAAATGCTCTCTCTACTGTCAACTGGAGATGTGCAGTCAACATTATTATTATTTTCACCCTTGCAATCATATTCCGAACATTCGTCATCCTCTCCATTCCGTCCATTGCCAGCTTCCAAAAGTGTATGAAAATCAGGCAAAGAAATAGATTTCGGTACTACATTCTGATCAATTTCATTATTTCTTTCAGTTACGTTTTCTAGAATTTTGTACTGCATAGCATTCGTGTCGGAACTAGTACTTTCCGGTATCTTTTCCCTAAAACCTAAATGTCTTGGAAATAATTCCGAATTTTTCGGTGTACTCAAATCCACTTTCACGGGTCTAATTGTCATGTGAGGCTCTGGCAGCTGACTGACCAGCATTTCGATCGTCTTCAGTAAATTCGAATACTGAATCGGATCAGTCTTGGCCAATATGGATGGGCAACCTTTAAGGTTTGCTAATGTAAATGATGGACTCATAACATCTCCAGATGGTGAGCATCCACACACAGACTCTATGATATTAATTAGAATTTCAATATCGCTCTCCCTTTCTTGCTTTATAACTGCCGAGTCGACTGCCAGACAGGAAGAAGGACATTTTGATTGTTCGATGTGCACAACGGAAAAGAGAGCCAGCGTTCTACCAGAGGTGCAAGTTAATATATTTTGAGACGCAGACCACAGCATTGAAAATAACAGCTTGCCCCAATATTCCGTTTCAGGAGGTCGTATTGTATCGAAGCAGTCCTCTGTAGGATCAGGGTCATGGGCTCTGAAAGCAAGTGAATCGTAGTCTTTGAATTGCAAAATACGGACAAATCCAGTGATATTATTAGGTATTATGAAAGTGCTTACTTCTGGAATATTTGGTGATATATTGCAGGCTTTATGTGTGCAGCGTCACTCAGAAGGCTAATAAGAACTGATTTTCCATCTGTATCGAAAACTGCCAGTGAACCGCAGTTAGTCATTACAGCAAACATTGTGTCCTGGGCTATCCACTGTATATCAACGATCCAGCAATATCTGGCAATGGATACACAAGTTAGAAATACGCATCTCGTTTGTGTTCAATTAGAACTGCAGTATCACAGAGTACATACAATAATGCATCTTCTTACTTATGGTTACTCATGTCGTATAGTGATAAGCCAATTTTGGAATGCTGACACAATTTTAGTGCTTTTTGGGGTACAGATATTTCAATATCTTCATCTGCTGTAATTGCAATTGTCACAACATAAGAATCAAAATGTGCATTGATTCCAATTGCAAGATTACTTCCAGTAGAATTGAGCCTGCGTTTCATGAGCGAATGTAATGAAATGTTTAATAACGTTTGCTATTTCTTCCAAGTAAAAAATATGGATACTTTCACTTATTTCACCTTGAGATGTATGCTACGTTTCTTCCGGGTTTATTTCTCAGCCGCTGAAGATCGACTACTATTTTGGAAAATTTGAAGAAAAAGTTTTGGCCTTCTTTTTCTATGGGAGCGTACATTATTTGGATATTATCATGAGTCAAAGAGGTATACGCTAAAGCTCCAGCTACCTCTTCGTGCTGCGTGTACAAACAATGAATAACTGTAATACTACAAGTAAATACTTTTCTGAAAAATTGGAGGAAATGATTAAGCTGTTTCTACCTTATTAAATAGAATGCGACTCTCAATTCTTGGAGATCTTTGACATTTGAACCATTCGTCAATTTGTATTTTATCTAAAAAGACCTTTTTCCACCGACCCGGTACGGTGGCGGAAACGCAGTCTCCAATATTGCTCCATCTGAATCCAATGGTTTTGTGATACTCCCAAATGTAGCAAAGCCCAGGATCCATAACACATAACATGGCTAATCCATTAAAGGTTGGCAAAATGTATGGAAAAATTGTAGAGCGTTTGTACCAAAGGTGGTCACGGCCGACTATTTGTGAATACAATTGGGTCAGTCTTCTGCGGAACTTGTAGAGTGGGCATTGATTTTTAGAAATCTGCAAATGAGTTTTCAGCTGCATTCCAATGTGAGGTAGTATGGTTTTAATTTCCTGAAAATCGTTTGCAAGCGTTACAAATTTTGGTCGTTCGTTTTTTTTAATTCCAAACAAAGACCTGCCTGTAAACATCAGTTTTGATTTCAGTAAGATTTCAAAATTCTACTGAAAAGCCTTAAATTGAAAGATTATATGTAAATATTACCGTCACTGGAAATAGAGAAAGTACGGCATTGGTTCGTTATCTTCGAAATCTGAGATGCCTTTGACAATTCCACGGTATCTAAATCTACGTAAGCAAATTTACGATGATTTTGAACAACAATTTGAAGACTTTCTTCTCTGCCACATTGATTGTCTGTCTAGAATTGAGTGTAATACAATCAAGCATTTAGGGAAGCACGTAAATGTTCATATACTGCATCCAATTGTAAATACAATGGAACTCACATTACTACTGTTTGTCTTTTTTGTAATGGCTCGAGCTCTCCATGGTCCTTTCTCTTGGATATTCAAGTCAATGCGTCCATAATTCTGAAGATATAAACGGACAGACATTGGTCTGTATGGTTGTAATTTCCAGTTTGTAATAATAAGTTAACACTACACTAACTAAATTCAAACTAAGGATTTAGATTGTTAGATTAATTAGACCTCATTTATTTAAGTCCACTCGCATATCTTACAATATACGTGCAGAAACATTTTTATACAGGTTGATTCAAAGACGAATCCTAAAATTAATTTGGGCTTTTATAATATTTTCTATCCTTCTATTGATGGAAAGATGCTCACGGTTTGGGTACACACAGGCATTTGCATTGCAATGGTTACCATAGTTACCATTCACTTGATCCCAAAGTACATTGTGAGAGTACTTATTTGCTTTATTCCACCTCACACATATATCATCAAGATATTTAACACCCGAGGAAAAAATTTACGCATTTATTTCTTGGGAAAAACTTGGTTTTACTTCCATATTGTCGCCTCTGAAATTATGGTGTTGACGAAAATCGGGCTTAATGAACTATGTGGTGTTTATTGAAAATTCCATTGTTGATGATGGTGAATAAAATTCAAATCATTCACATGGCACTATTTGAATCCCCAGAGTAGTTCCCGTTTCTTCTGCAATCAACATAACTGCATAAATGCAAAAGATATTCGTCCTTCGTTTCTACCACTGCTCCTTTGCTATTTCCATACACATTCTACTATATAACTTGGTTAAAATTATGCTGTGCACACAGGATCGAACAAGTGCTGTGTCGGAAGGCATTGTATTATTTGTCTCTTCCACATGTATTCCCCCGTCCCTAATCAGTGCATTTTATATCCGGAACGGGAAAGCAGGCGTTTTTGACTTTAGATTGAATTCATATTCAATCTCTAGACGATATGCCTGTTAGTTAATAATCAAATATGCAAAACAATCTTCCTGTCATCCGCTTGTGCCGTTGGTTCGTTTATCTCTCTCACTAATGTGCCTAGTTCCTGGGTTTACTTACTCCCGGCGACTGCTGCTAATACTACTCTGAACTCCCGTCAGACACAAACGCATTGCAACCACCACACAGTGCAATGCAAACATGTAATGTTGGTATTACAGATACAACAACCACACATTCTACTACCCTGTCCACCCCACCTCGGTACTGTCTAATTTAACATTTCTTGTTTCACCATGTCGGCTACACGCGGAAACGAACATCTTATAATATTTGTAATACTTGTGCTCTCTTCTCTCTGAATGAATTTATAATCATGAAGGCTACGACTATTGAGTAGCACGGGTGGGAGTGTGGGAGTTAAACAAATAAGATATCTGTGAAAAAGCTAATAAAATAAGTCTACTACACTTTAAACGTTAGTGTTGTTAGTTAATTCTGCGTAAAAACAGTACGCGGTAGATTTCTTTATGCGTTCCAATGCACGTATGTATATTACGTACAGTTTTTATGCATTGTTCTTTCACGCTCCCAAATGTCCCTACTATCAACTCCCCGAATTCTCAACTTACATCAGACACGGCAAATTTTCTAAAATAACTTGTGTTGTCTTCTGGAATTTTAGGTTTGCATCGACAAAACAAATAAGGCCCACAAAATTTTCTGAAGTTGTTTTTCGTTGTTAATAATTATGCCAAAAATACGAGTCAACCAGAAATCGAAAAAAAATCGAGAAATTAGAACTCGTGTAAAAGTATTTTTTAAAGTACTTATAATAGTTAAATCTATTATATTTAATTTTTGTAAAATGTTGGAAAGTCTGAAACAAAGAAGAGCACAAAAATCATTTTGCACATAATAAATTTAACGGGTCTTCTTCGCTCGTTAATTTCCATTCGTTTGATTTTTGATTTTGTTTCAGTATTTCCTTTGTCGTACAATTCACGGAAAATAGACTCTCCACTTTCTCCAAGTAAACTTGCTTTCTCGGGCATGCAAGTAAGGAATTTCATCGCTGGCTTACTCAGAGTAAGTTAATCTGCGATTAATATTGGTTATTTTGTTGCTTTTGTGTCTTAAAGGAGGAATCCAATACTTGTAGAGCGAGTGTTAACATGGTTGATTGTCTGTGGACTAAGTTGACGGTCACGTTTCTCTTTCAACAGCGAGCCGGAAGTCAACAGAAACAATTTGTGGAACGAATCTATAGGGACACTCCGTGTGAGCGTTCTTACGCTCTGCAGAACTAATTTTCTCCATGACCAATAAACACCCGTGTCGATACCACAAACCTCGCGGGTTTATGCCTAGGTAATATCGTGCACTATATAGAGTCGAAGCCATTTCATTATTTTCATACCTATTTTTGATTCAAAACATCAAAACACATTGAACTATCCACCTTCACTTTACTGCTTACTACAAGCATTTTGAAGTGAAATCATCTAAATAAAAATCCGCCGACTTCACTTATATTCCAATTAGCTAATCTTCTGTTAATATTTCACAGATTTTTATCTGTACGAGCAAATGATGAGTTTTTGGAGGAAGCTTGTGTTTCTGATAAATCCTTTCTATGTTCTCTTCTATACTATGGAACAAAAAAATCTTATTTCATTTTTTCTGCTCCATGTTATTAGTGAAGAGAAGACTTTTCTTGTTGGGTAAACTGCATTTTGATATAGTGGTTCAAGTGTTTTCGACGCGAGTGTTACTAACAATAAATAGTATACAGGATACTTCAACACATGTGTACATTATTACATGTCCATGAAGTTGGAGTGGCAGTATGCAGGTACATTGTTCATTACAGTTGCGATACATAAGTAATCCCCTTGTCGACGGTAGTGTAAGATGGTGCAAGTATAGAAGGATCGTACGAGGTACATCAAGCAGTATGGTTTGAGCGAGCACATAAACAAACGAACGCCACAAAGTCGAGTGCTGTGTATAACTCGACAACACAATGGAATAAGACAAGATGAGACGCGAAGTAGAAGAACAGAAAGGATGAAGGAAAGGAACACGTACTAAATACAGTCAACAGTGCGTTATAAAACAGGGAATGTACTTATATGTAGGAGCGTAAAGGAGATAGAGGATGCATCACGCTTCACTGCTCTAGATTCCCAATTCCAATTCAGTTGTATATTCGGATCGGATGTGCTCTGTTTCGAGGCATTCAGCGAGTTGATGGTAGCTGTAGCTGGATGATCTGATGAACCGTGACGAAAGGAGAATACGTGAGCGATTTCCTAATTCTATATCGCATCCAAATAGGCACATTACATTCAGCTACTTTAATAATGCCGACAGATACGATAAAGGTATATTTACTATAAGGTACACTACACAATATAAAGCAGAGTCTGTGCATTTTGGTACGGACTTATTTGTAAGTTCACGGTCCAAATTCATACGCAAGAACTCCTAATAGACCAAGACTTTTATTTAACCAGAATCGAGTTTTTTTGTGCTTTACACAAAGATACTAACAATAAGTAAGCTCTAAGCTGTATCGTTCCCATTAAATTCTGCTGATTCTGCGGTGGATCAGTTTCCAACAGCAAGGTGCATTGCGACGTAGACCGAGTGGGGGTCACCATATTAACATTTAAGTTTTATTTGCTCTCAAACACCAAGTTTAAAAGTTATGGCTACTTGCCAGCTTTATTGATTACTCAAATAATATTTACAGTAAATACACAGCTGTGAGTAGTGAATTCATAAGGGATAAAATATTATATCTCGTGTTTAATGCCTACGGATCTCTACTTGTCTGGATGGATGAGATTTTTTATTTATTTAATTTACGTCTACAAAGTGAAAATTAATATTTGTGAGACGGGCCCAAAGTCTTAAGTACAGCATCAAATGATTTTGGTAACTTGAACTGAAGGGTTCTCGTTCTTGGAAAAGCACACTGAAAATTAAGTACATAAACTATTGTTATTATTGTAAGATATGTTCATTTTGTTCAGAGCAGAATGAACTAACGATTTTATAAAAGAGTTCACAGGAATAAAGATGCTTACAGGAGTTGTCACGCTCTAAACTCTGTAAATTAACCGAAGATCCGCCCTTCCATTGTCTTGATTTTTACTGTAAATTTTTTGGGCGATTACTTCCCATGGTAAATATTTGATTATGAGTTGACGTTTGGTGGCTTAAATTTGGCATTATTCTGCATTGTTTTAACAAAACGGCAAGGTTAGCGCTTCGAAAAAAATCTTCAATGACTATCGATTGTCTGCTGCGGAGGAAGAAATTCATCGATTAAGTGCAGTCTAGATTTTTCACCCGGGGGCTTATGTTGCATTAAGTAATAATCGATGACCGTAGGCATGAAATTGCAATTTTAGTTTAATCAAGCGTTGGTCTGCCGAGATGTGTGGATCTACAAATGATTATTTTTTTAAGATGCGTTTGTTGCACTAAAATATTGTTGCTGATGAATCAGTGTGAAAAATTAGAAACAACAGTAAGCTCTCTTCTTCACACTATCATACGACTGACTACATAAAGGGTTGTCCATAAAGTAAGCAACACAAAAATCGCCGATTCCCCTGCAAAAATGGGAAAAGCCAGACATTATAGTATAGCCATAACCACGTAACGCAACATTCACACCACCGTCAGAGCGGTACTTATGCAGATTGGTGGAAATATATCTCTTTTTAAATCTTGCGTTGTATGCAGGTACATAGAAAATATCTTGTACCAATTGTTTCATATATCTGTGCAATTGACACTTTAGGGGAGATTGTGTTGGTATTTATTGTTTAAAAGTTGATTGCGTAAATATAACTTAGGTATGCAACGTTCAGTTCTGACTTTCTCTTTTGGAAAATTTACTTTTCGATTCGCCAACAAAGTCAAAATTTATTAAAATAATTCAATAATAATATAATAAGTTTGATACTTGCCAGATGCGTTTGATGCTATTTATTTGTCTTAGAAATCAAGTACTTTGCTTTTATTTTTTATTCACACGAAAAGAAAATCTGCCGAATTTGACAGACTTTCTTTTAGTGTACGAATTTCGTAGTACTGGAGTAGGATTGCCCTAGGTGAGAAAATTGCAAGGTTCAAATTGCAAAATGTGAAAAGTAAACTTCACGGTAAACTGGCTCGCAATCAGTCCACTATAAACAAGAGGGATTCTGAGAGCCCTGCAACCGTAATGTACTAACTCATGCTATAGGGCAAATGGGGCTAACAAGTGAGTCATGCCACGCAGCATCCCTACTTATATCATCTTGCCTAAGTAGCACTAGTTTTCAACTTTTGTTTTACTTTGTGCACCGGTACGAAGTTGTTCTGTCAAAATAAGTAGATACACATGTATCCACACTAGAAACCATTTTGCAAAATTGTTAGCAAGTCAAGTAAAAACTACGCAAAAGCACATTTTGCAGAGATGTAAGTGGGAAAGTATTTACATTTGAGAAGTTAGAAAATTGAAACGCTGCATCAATAACCAAAAGTACAGATACAAACTGCCACAATTCATGGTTATCAATGTAGATTGCATTTTCAAATTTTATTTCGCACTTTGATAATAACAATAAGGTTTTATGCTATTTATCATTTAAGCCAGATCTTTACTAATAAAAGGATATGAATGAAATGAGCAATCCCGGAAAATTTATATTTTTGTAATACAGAGTGAGCGTTACTTCCGGAGCTATGTATAATGTATATTTATGTAGTGGAAAAATTAGGATTTCATTTCTTTAGGAAAATAATGGAATTCGATTGATGTATTTAGCTACTATGGACGCATCTGACTTGTTATTGATTATTGATACCACAGAATTATTACACGAATGCCTTTAGGAATAAATGGCAGGTGACTATATTCCATTATTGAAAGTTATTTTATGGTTTGCTTCCTGTGTTGGTTTCTCGCTGAAAGTGTACATAGTTTATTTTGAG
>JABASC010005328.1:0-10397 GCA_019776185.1 Plutomurus gul
TAAAATCAAGTACCTTTACATTGCATTGCATCTCATTTCGTTTCATTATTAGCACTAAACTATCTTGGCTCTATTGTGTATGTACATGGATTATGGTATGGCATGGCTGCAGGCGTATTGGTTCACCTCATCCACTATCTCGATCCCATAATAATATTATATCCTAGCTATATAAGTACGTTCTCGTGTTTTTGTACGTGTGCGCTGTTGGTGGTGATGCGAACTGACTGTGAGAGTTGTAGTATTTATCTACGCAGGTTCTCTTATTACTACTCGTTCGAGTAAATGGGGACTAGGCTAGTATAATACATACGTGCTACGTAAATGGCAACAAATTTCGTTGCTCTTGCGATGTGGCTGTAGATAAGCGCTCGGACATACTTTTCCTACATACATATCGAATTAACATCTTGTCTTGTGCACTAGACTATACGATACAGTGATTAGAATTACGAGAGTCTTGAAAAAAATCAATGAAAGATACAGAAACCCTTTCGCTTATCGTTTTGCCGTGCACATGCAGGCTAATTCGATGTACTGTGGTAGTGTGCCATGCAGTCACCACATGCACCCCAGTATTCATACTTCATTATTCATTTACTCTATTCCGTGCCAAAAGACACTTCTTTTCATTGTCAGTCTTGTAGACTTCTGCAGTAACTGTTGCGAACTTAACAGATTCTGACTGGACTGAAATGAAGTATCTGCAACATATGTCATAACGAAGCGTAGTTGATTTATGTTTTACGTATACGTAGAGGGCATTTAAATGATATCATGTACTGGATACATACACAGCACTTATCGCAACATTGAAAATACATGAAAGGTGAAGTAGGTAATATAAATATTACTATTAAGTAGCATTGAAATAATAAAATTCTCAAATAAAATTTTGCCGCTTTGCGTCATGATGTTTGTATACAAGTTAACCTACTAAGGGACTGTGTAATGAGATAAGGATAAGCTCTCACAATGCCAGTGAAATGGTAAAGATACCTAATACGCGGTAACTTCCATTAACTCGACACAATTACTGTACATATATGTATATGACAGTATTTATGCTGTAGTGTGCGAGGTCGACAAATGCAGCTCGTTCGTTTTGTGTACGCATTCCATATTCAAGCACCTTGTAGTTAACATTTCGCTTTTATGGGCAAAACAAATATAGAGTTCAAGCGGCTCCACAGATCTGTCTGATATTTGTGCTCAATGTAAATAACAACTACTGGCATATAAGGACACAATANACTACAACATACATGTAATCTGATATTTTCTTGCAAAGAATGAGGAACCAGACCTTGACATTTAGCAGAAATGTAAAGACTTTGTAAATCTTGACTTTTGGACAAGCGAAAACCAAATAAAGTAGGTGTACCTTGTTCAATTTGTACATATAACACGAAAATTGAAATTATTCCAATAATACACAGCATGTTACATAATTAATGCGATGTACTGCCATCACCTTTAAGAGGTGAAAATGAAACACCTGTTCTAATCGTATGTATGCTGCAACAGATACTACAACCATGATTACTACATAGTTTGTGGGCAATAGAGTCAAATTTTGTCTGACAATTTTTTTGTTGCAACAAATATTCTCGTAAGAGTCTGGCGCTATATTCATCAGCAACCATACTAATGCAATGTTTAAATCAGGAAAACTTATTTAGATTCCTAAAACGTCGGCGTGTTAAAGGGAAAATTTAATAATCTTTCCTTCGCCTTTTAACACAGCAAGGTCGAATTTAATGATTGCATTGCACAATCGTCTGCATACGTTTAACTTCAGTACTTTAGACCAAAACATCATTCCATGATTTTTACTGCGCCCTTTTACCTTGTTTATATTTCCCAGCAGAGATGGATCGTCCGTTTAGCAAATCATTTGCATACACACGGAGAAAATTGTTCAATGCACACGTACACACGATACACATGAGACACGTAAGTATAAATAATACGATCAGAATTCTATAATGTACTTTACTTGTACCTTCTATTTACAAAGCCTGCTTTGACATAATAACGATAATTTTTGTCGTGTTATCATGATTACATTACAATTCAATTTTATTGGACATACATAAACGAGAAACTATGCAATAGATTTAATAGATGCACATAATAGAGATAAAAAACAACCACCACGTACTACACACATTACAGAATATGTAACGCCAACTTTTATGGAAATTCAAATGAATTTTCTTTGTTGGGGATATACTTAATTGTGAGTATGGCAGTGCATGATGATTGTGCAAAAACAGAATTTATTCTTTTGTTGAAATAGGACAAAGGAAACACGCAGATTTCACTAGATAACGTGCTCCTGAATTAATTGTACATCAGTCAGTCGCCATTCAGCATAGATAGACTGGAATACACACTTGTAGCATATATCAATGGGGAGATTGCAATACTACACATGTTTAATGTTTTCCAACTTGTCTACTTATTGTGCAGAGGCTTCTCTTACTAATTTATTTATTGCATGCTACATTCGTAATACACGATCATACAAGTGTTCTATCTATAAATGATTAATATTGGCTCACAGCTTTGTTGTGCACTAATTATAGGATACGCTTTGTAAAGTACCTGTGTAGTACTCGTCGTCAACAACGGCCTTACACCAGAGCTATTAAAAAACTCTGTCTATATATATACACTACGGTATATTGCACAAACCTGCACACAACAAGTACTTGTGGCAATGTAAAGATGCTATTTGAATTTCTTGTTGTGAGAACGTGAAAAGATAAGCGTCTTCTTCAAATCAGTAACAAACTGTATGCAACTGCACGAACTATAAGCTGATACACTCAAAAAAGCAAGCAAGTGCGTTGAAATTGTTTGTAAGCAATGAATAAACCAGTTATGTATACGTATAGCAATGTGGCTATCTTCAGTTGCGTAGTGTATTGGTAATTGAAAACCAACAAGATTAGACAAACGCAATGGCATGAAATGTTGGAAACCCAAGAAAATGTAGCGATAAACCGCAATAACTCAATTATTTTAAAGGAAGCCGATACAACTGAAAATCAGAAAACCAACCGTATGGATGCACGACACAGTCGAGTAGTCATCAGAACACAACCACATTCAAACATTACATTACCTTTGCCTTAAACCACAACAATTTTATTGTGCTCTGAATCTAATCAGATTCTTTCAAAAGAAATTGTAAATATTTACTAGTTCTATTTAGTACAGTAGCCTGAACCCATAAGCAATCAACTTTAAAACATTATCTAGCTGTTACCTGTGTACACAGAAGATAGAAAAGTTATGCTTACGCATTGCTATTCAATCTTACAAGTTGTTAGATGAAGATAAAATGTGTAAACAAAGCGGCAAGATCACTTGTTAAAATAAGTAATGACCTCAGATTTGGCTCGATCTGTCTTTCATAGTGAACAGTAAACAAATATCGAATACCCATCCAATAATTCACATTCAACTAGTAACTGCAGGTTTCTATTCAATTCAGATTTACCCCGAGTACAAATCTAGGATATTCAGAGCACACGAATCAACATACTTTCGTTTACATTATTTGGTACGCTTGAAGGAGATCGTGTAAACGAGGTAGATGAGTGCAAGCGCTTACAAGCATCAATAAACAACAAGAAAGCAGGATGAAACGTACAAATTAGAGGCTTAAAGGCATTCAACGTTCACAGAGAGCGAGAAGCTCATCCTGAAAAAACAACAACGAGAGTGCAAACCTTTGTTGTTAGTGCCAGGTGGTGAGTCTGTGGTATCAAAATAAGGAGTTTCCAATAAATCATCAAGTTCTGCAATAATTTCCCCCAGTAAAGTGTGATTTCCATTTTCGATTCCTAGTGCATTGTTGTGAACACTCGTTGGGCTATTTTCAGAGGACAGTCTTTGGGTACTTGAAGTGTCCGACGTGATTACTGTGAAATCTGGAGATATTGAAACGGAAGTTGTGCTTACGACACCGAAACCATATCCCAAATGCTAAACCCCAAGCATTAATGCTCAGTGAACAATAAGAAATAATTACTGTGACTCTAATTATCTACTTTAATATCAATTACTTTAATGGGCATAGCAAACACAGTTGAGTAAACAAAACAGCGACTCTAATACTATAATATTAGTTTTGTTATTTATTTGCTTTAAAACTGTTAGGCTAGACACGACAATTTTTCCTTCGTGACACTAAAAGAAAAAAGAAATAAAAATAAAAATTCATGTACCTTTTTCTTCTTGAGATGATTTGTTGTCGTTAGTTTTACTTCCACTAGACTTTTTCCTCCTGAGAAAGCTGCTTTCACTTTTCTTCTTTTCCGATTTCTTCTCCTTTTCTTTGGTAGCAGGTGAAATTGTGTGTGTTGGTGTTGTAGGCTGACTACTGGATATCTTAGATGTAGATACTGATGTTGACAGAGGAGAGCTAGAAGTTTCCAAAGCAGAGCTGCCTCTCAGACTGCCACTTCCTAAAACAAGGCAACACAACAGAGACAATGAGAATGAATCGTAATAGCAACACATTCCACTTTAAATTATATAACAACACAAATCCAATTTACTTACATATTTATCGCATTACAATTTCCGATACTAATTCTAAATCCTGTCAAAGCAATTCTAGTTCACGTATCAACCATGTATTTCAACGTATACGTGGCTCTAGCCACTATTTGAAAAGTAGAGCAGAAGACTCGAATTGATTTATTCAACCTTTGTTTGTGTTTACATTTCCAGTATATATATATAACCTTCCTACTCATTAAAAAACAACAGTAATGGATCCGACTTGCCACTGACACTGGCTCCTCACTAATCAATGCAGCCAAATTGCCGAACCGTCTATAATCATTGTTTGACAGGAAAAACTATATTGGTAGTACACCCGTCTGCTTACACTAGCTACACACCTTAACCTTTTTTAATTCAACAATATGGTATCATAAGGTATTAGTTACCTTAATAGATTAGTTATGTGTGTTATAGAAGAGTGCTACCCATGGTTTGAGCCTGAAGAATAAAATCAAACGAAATTGACGCGTCCGTCCGCCCGTTTGTCTCTCTGTCCTCCCGATCATGAATGACACAATGAATCTCAATGAGTTTGATTTGATTTCATTGCCTAATAATTCACTACAACAGGGCAGATCTGACTAAATTTCATACAGAGCCAATTATTTCAGTGATGACAGCGGAAATACGGGTTATTAAAGGAAATTATTCTCGCTTCATACATCAATATACTAAGGACAAGTGGTACGATGTACGATATACATAAATATCGAAGTAGTACAGATTTACATGCGTTTCCACCTTGTGCAAGAATTTAGCCAAATCAAATACACCCAACAAAATTGTTTTTAAGTATGGCAGTGGAGTGTTTACATAGGCACATTACGTACATAAATTTACACACACATCGGCATGTTATGTATTTACTTGTATGTACTATACAGCCTGTGTACTGCATATGGTACGTATTTAGTATGAAAGGAATTTGGGTACATATGTTTTGTGAAGAGAAACCGGCAGTGACTGTATCTGTTTCTATACACACCTACATGGTGACAATTAAGCAACAACACTACTTGCAGTACATACAACATTCCATTAAGTATGTACACGGTGGTAGCTGTTTGCACGGTAGCTAAGAATAAAAATGCTACAGCAAAAACTAATACCTATCATAAAATTTAATAATTAAATAGGAAGATATAGTGAAGCCCGAAAAGAGAACTTTGCCAGTGTAGCAGTACAATTATAACCCAGAAGGTTATTTCATGTTTTCTATAGCCATCTACCCTTGTGCAAATGTCATCCTAAGGTCAACTTAGGATGGGAAGAATATGATGATGACAACTACTATGTATGATATAAAGCAAAATAATAATAATAGCTCCTGTGAATGTAAAATGAAATGTTGCGATGATAGGATGGGTATTTCACGTTGGATTTTTTTTGTTGATTCTAGTAGAAACTACATAGTAGTTCTTTAGCAATTTTTTATGTTACATGGAGATGATGTAAATCCGTCGTGTGCGTATCCGTAGTACAATGAGGGACAAGTACAATGGGCCCAACTTTCGAAGGAGCGTATTGTGCTGAGGTATCTGCATTTCCAATTAACACCAGTAAGTCACTCCCGATGCTCATAATGACACAAAGTAATTTAGAACGGGAAGTTCTCGAATTAAAATCCTTTTAGTTCGTAGTAATAAATAATTATACTAAAAAAGAGTTTGAAATAGTTTGAATGATCCACTACTACAAACACGTCAGATGCATGGTGAAATATAAATATTCGTTATTATAAAATTAGGGCTAAAAAAATACATAAATTTATATCCATTACGTAGCCATGAATTTAGAGATGCTTAAATTTTACATATTATTTACTTAGGCGCAGAAACAAGAAAATTCAAGCGCTTGTAATGCAAAGATGAAGATCGGTTTAATTCGTTTACGCAAATGCAAACGAAGAAAATAGAATTTTGAGTGCTACGACGTTTTACAGGAATCTAATTAATGTTGTAGGTGAATAATTTAGCACACCTTCCAATTTAATTCGTTTACGCAAATGCAAACGAAGAAAATAGAATTTTGAGTGCTACGACGTTTTACAGGAATCTAATTAATGTTGTAGGTGAATAATTTAGCACGCCTTCCATCCTCCTAGTCCCGATGCATTTAAATGTAAGATGAAACAGAATCTTAAGAGCAGTGTTTTGCTGTGAAATTACCCATTAGTAAGCAAGCCTGATCTATAAATATTAACGTGTGTTTATGATTTGATTAGATGAGAACCTAGAACAGTGTAAACAAGATGAATGTTACACAACATATTAGCAAGTCTTCCATTTAGATATGCATGTCAATTACTCTTCGCACTTCTAATCGTTTACTAATAAATCTTCAATAGACCACCAGGATGATAAACGGCGGCACTTGAAATCTTTTCCTCCCATTTACTATTTTCGAGTTATTTCCATGTATTGGAATGGATCTAAACGATCTGTGTTTATGCCGACAGAAAAAATGTCATTTTATGCACCACTCGGAAATATTAAACGATTACAGATGCCTCCTAACATTTATGTATATAATGTGAACTATCACCATTACCATGAACTTCAAGCATAATGCATATTATATACCAATACATTAATAGTTGCTGATAGTAAAATTGCTTAATCTTTATATTCTAAACGCATATTTCCGCCCAGCATTCATTTAAACGATTGCTGATTATAATTTATGAGATTTGCATATTGAATCTGATAAAGGCAAGCGGCGTTTGTTACACCAGATATTCAACTATACAAAAGCACTTTAATTTGCAATTGCTCCTAATGCATAGTTGAAAGGGTGCAAGCTTCCTTATGAGTTCCTAGCTCATTAACTGTCAACAGCTCCGAGTGACGTAATTCTGACAGCACCCTTGCGCCCTGGTAATTTTGTTTTCTCAAAACGCCTGTTGTAGTTAACACCAATTTTGTTTTAAAAACGGTATTATTCTGCTTCACACTACTTTATACTCACTTTGCATTGCTTATTGTTATAAATGTATCTTGAAACATGTTTAAGGCTAATTTTACTATAAGCAATTTTTGGTACATTTTCTGAGAATAAGCAGCAAAATTCAAAATCATGACTTTTCAGAAATTTGAGAATTTACTCCTGTACAAATAAATGAAAACTTCACATTACCTTACAGTGTAATATCTTGCTTCACTACAAAATATGGTACACACACCACAAACAAAGTTTAAACCTCTGCAACAGTGAAAGAGTAGATAGTAAATGTGCACTAAAACGTCTACGTCTAAATGGTTTCTTTTAGCAAACTATTTTTGCCGTAAATATTTTGCTACCAATTTAAGAGCAGTTTGAGGTCTTTCTCACTTTACAACAGTTTATCCTAAGCAGTGGTACTAGAGAGTCATACACCGTCCCGCTACATAAGTACATTTTACTACACATTACTGTGCAAAGCTTATTATTGTAAGAATTTGATGTCAGAAGCGTAACAGTTAAAAGTAAATACGTAGGAAAACAAAAACACCATAGCAAAATCCACTGAGCTCAGTGTCCTAATTAAAGATAGTACCTGAGCGAAACGAAAGTTACGCTGCTTGTATCCACACAGAACGGAATAATACGAACAGAGCGAGTAAAATTAAATATTTTTTTAATTTATTAAAAAGAGGCACAAGTAGTACATCTCTCAAGCATAAATATTTCTCTGGTGACTGACGATGGTGACATGACATTTCAGTTTTAAGATGGAATCTCAGTCTCAACCCTTAAACAACACGATTTTGTAACAAAAACGATTGTTGAACATGTGCATACAGTACTCATATATATAGAAGTGGTACGTACCTAATACATATTATGTACTACTAAAATAGCACCATTAAGAATTATTGTATTTATTTTGTGCTTAATTTTTTTCCTCCTTATATCCTGACAAAGCTTCTCTACTCTTCGCGGGCAATTGTGCATTGAAAAGGGTGTATCCTGTTATTCTTCCTTCTTGGAAATCGTCATTAGAAAAGAGGGAGTGCATACACTACTATTACTATTATTCTATAATTGAGTTGACATGGTACATAGATGAAATTACGCCGAAAATAAATGGCCAAATTAATTACAAGTGCACTTTATGCACATTATAGACAAAAAAGTCATCCAAGCCTGTCAAAAGCGGCTGAAGATTACTAAATTCGACTTTATAAGACGGGAAGACATCCGTCCAATAAAGGTCACAGTTGCAATTACAAAGTAAAATTCATTGTCTCCAAGTGTTCTAACTCAAACCTTTATTACTCGTCCCAAACGAACCCATCCAGCCGTTCGCCCTACGTACGTATACATGAATTGTTAAGCGGTTTAATATGGAAATGCGTAAGCTCAGCGCTGACGTGCACGACTCTAAATAAACGGTAAAGTCCACCCCGATTGCTCTCCAAGAGGAAAAGGATGCAAGCAAAGTGAACATTATGAGAAATAAATTCTCTATGTACGCAGTAGGCACTTTATATACAAAAACTGTGTAGCAAATGCAGTAGTTTCCCATGTCTATCTATCGACTGTTCATTCATTCTTTGGCTCCAACGTGTACATTTTCTGCTAGTAGTACGAGCATGTTAGTATGAATATAAATTATAAGTCGGAGACGAGAGGAGCCAGAGAATCCTTTAGAACGTAGGGATGTGCAGTCTAGTAAAAAGGCATGTAAGTAATGTGATATACGTAGTTGAGCAGTTACGCTTTGGTAGTTATACGAGCGGAATGTCGGGCTACGTTCTTTCTACATACATATTTATATGTAGCACATTGCTAAATGTCAAGCGTGTACTCAATTGCATGACTGTGCCTGTAGCCCCTGAGATACAGAGAGAGAGAGGAGTTGCACAGAGAATAGAATAGATCTGGAAGAAAAATTCACAAAGCTATGACAAGACTCTTAGTTATTTCACAACCGGGTCCACCCCAACTCCATTGCATTCGTCGAAGACCTCTAATGCATTCTTCTTTACCCTAATCAAATGTAATAATGTACTCATACTACTGCATTAGTACACTGCACATTATAATGTGAGCGATTTATATGTTGATGCATAGTAGAACGCTGTTATTTGCTCATCCTGAACCGAAATGCTTTTTTCTCTCTTATTTTCCCTGTCATACATTACGTAGATCTGCATTCTTGCTTAAAACGAACTAGTCAACACAAGTCGTACACACACAGCAATCAGACCAAGTTCAGGGTTAAAATATATTCTTGACATCACCCTCTCCACTTTTTCTAATATATATCTGTCTTCGCCGTTTTAAGTGAAATGCAAGGATACGCATTTATATCCAGATTGCCTTTGGAAGTTAGCGTTTAAACAGTCCTGAATTCCCACAGTAACATATAGCTCTTGGGACCAAAACACCATTACAGAGTCACAGTCACATTTGTTCCTTTGCCTCCTTCTTCTGTCAAAAATCAGACAGTGGAAAACTGAGAGAAAGACACGCAAATGTTGACAATGTTTAAAACAAGTAAAACCTATTATTTCTTTATCGCAATTACGCAACAAATAAATAGATAAGATTGTGCAAAATATTCATGTCATTAAAAAGAGTGTCATATGTTACAAGCAGATGCTTTTTTGGGCATGGTTGTGAACAGTGCTAAAAATTATGTAATGATTTCTGGCTATCTCATAAAAATATGTTTCCGCATAATGGTTTTCTAATTTAATTTTCTAACAGTTAGACGAGTGGACACAATATGTATGCTGAATGCAACAGGCATTTTGGCATATCTGATGGCAATTACTAACAATTACTACAAGTAAGGAAAAGCCATAAAGGGAACACTGTAGGCAGGA
>JABASC010005329.1:0-10395 GCA_019776185.1 Plutomurus gul
CAGTTACTCACACAGCTCGCAGGTGAAAATGTGTATTGTAATAATAAAACAAGCATCCTGCAGCCTTTTTTGGTAATTATTGTTATTGGTTTTGCTAATTTGACTGATATTCGATCCCACATTCATTGTTCCATTCCATACAACTAACTCACACACAATTTACTAGAGTTTCTCATAGCACACTCTGACGATTTTTTGTCTAAACACAGAGGTATCACATCTGAATCCTCAGGAGTTATTGTTCACGCCCATTTATCTGATAATTTGGCTAAAATTATGTCATCCTGTGTTGTGTGTAAACTAGTTATCAAAGTGATTAATAGATGCCTTCGTGGAATGAGTTGCCTTACATACATATGTGTACCTAACTCTTCTTTATCATTAATATTATCATTTGTACATTTATACGTAGCGGTGAGGGAATTATTTTTGTCGGTGACGTTCCTTTGACCTCACACGGAACATTAAATTGTAGCAGTTTGCATTACAGGAAAATCACAAAAATCATGATGCTAATTCCAGCCAATTATTGTCAAACGTAAATAGGAAACACCTAATGTATCTGTTTTGATAGATGTAATGTTTTTGGTTGATTTTAAGTTGGAACTTTATGAAATCCTGCCTGCATCCATTTGAAGTGGTTATGTAGTGAATAATTCTGCACACATTTGTTTTTGTATGTTATTAGTATTACTTAACAGAAAGTTTAAATTGATGCAGTGGAAGAAGTTTATTCTGCTAATTAGTTTGCATTAACTAGCAAAAGCCTGTACTTTCCAGACTTTGTATTCAACTCTGTGGAGTTGGAAAACAACCGGAGAGACAAATGCGATTCAATCTTCAACTAATTGTGCTAAATAATGAATGGGTGTGTGATTTTATATTGTAATTTCTACACAACACATGTATATATTATAAGCATGTAGTATCTGGTTAATACTGGCTTTCTTATCTGGTATCCGTCGGGAATCTTCAATTAAACAGTCCAATCGATTCGTCCTTGTCTTCAATTGAAATTCAAACCTATATAATGCTGTATTGCATGACAATGACAATGGAGACAAACTCGGCCAACGAACTATAACAAGTTTTTCATATTTATGGTTATTTATATCTGTAACAAATTCAAAAACTTTCTATTTGCTATTGAACAATTTTCTCAGTTCACCGATATTCGTTGACATTTGTATTCACCAATTACATTCGAGCTCGTTATTGCAAAATATTATTACGTTTTTTATAATTTTTACGGATAAAATAGATACATGAAATGAGAAATGGGGAAAATCCCAAATATTCATGTCTTTTGATTACCTATTACAATTTGAGCTAGCAAATTAAATAAATGCAAAGTTAACAAATTAAAAAACTATATTCCCATTTAACTTTTCTATACTTTAACACGTAACAACTTAAAAGGGCATCGGCTTCTTTTTCCTAAACAGACGGCAAAGAGACCCCCCTTTTTGTTTAGGTTTACTTTTAATTTTTACTCCCCTCCACCAGCAATAAACAACGAAAACACACCGGAATATATTTATACACAGTAAATTATTATTTCCATGTGTTGGTTAAAACGTCTCATGATTTCTAAAATTAAATCCTGAAATATTTATATCAACTTCATAACAGGTTTTAATCCACAGATACAAATACATAGTTGCCGAACATGTTAAGTTGGCCGTTTTTCACCAAAATTTGTCCACTCAGCAAATATTTCGACGCGCATCGCGATTCTCTCGATATGCAGGCAACCACTGTTACCATTGCACCTACAACGAACTTAATCTTATTGCCTGACGATACGGAAGTGTAGTAGAATTGTTGTTGGCATAACCAAAGAACACAGAAAATGTACAAGAGGCAGGCCATTGCATTATTGATGACTCAACAAAAGTGGCAGTGTGAGTGATGCAAATGGAATTACATTGCATTACATTGCAAAGCTCCTTCATCGCCCCCAAAGGATTTCATGATGGAATGGCTTACAACACACTGGCTACGGCTTTCCTCTCTCTCTCTTTCTCTGAACATACAAACCGGACCTTTCCCTTCCAGTGAAAGTATTCCTGAAAACCCATGCAGCTAAACAACAAAGCTGCAATCTTTAAAAGAAAAACTCTGCTACAAACTATAATTTACAGTTTGCAGTACCCGTTTCCTTTATTTCTCCCTTATTGGTAGTAAGAGCATATTTTCCTGCTATACCTTTACAAATACATCCACACTGTATACGAGTTCCACACGTATTCTAACGTATAGTAAAGAGAAACACTTGAAATGTGCCACCAATGTCCAAACACACTGTGGTGCTTGGTGTGTAGCACAGACGTTATTTCCAATGACTGCCCAACAAACTGACAATCTCCTACATACAGTACAACAACCGATTGAAACAAAGGCACAGTATATAATTTCAGTATATTGAGATTGGGGAAGAGGTAACCGGACGGGCATCATGCAAATTTAAAGCTATACCTACAGCAGCAGCGATAATGTAAGGATAACATGATTGTGTGCTGGCGATGCATCATTCACTATAAATGTTATCAGGCTCAAGTGCAGCTTATTCTAATGAGATGGATGGAAGTTTTATTTGTCTTGCTGACACTCGTTCCTATTACACATAAAGACTCCCCCATTATTATACACTCGGAGAACACATACAGAGAGAGGAGAAGGGGACGAATTTCAATTTATTTAGTTGAGCACACTCATTGTCAGTTAGATAGCGATAGACAGAGAGGAGAGAGAAAGGAAGTTCTACTCTGTCGATTAGTTTAGTCGAATGGAAACAAGAAGAATCTATTTGTCCTTTTTAAAGCTGCTGTATGAGACATATTGTCCCTGGTGGATGTCGTTTCGTGGCTCCACTCTCTCCACTCTCTAGTACATGGTCTACCTTCTCTTCCTTGGCTGCCAGGCCACACAATCGCCTTTTCGTAATGACATGGAATGGATGCATTGAACTTGGAAGAGCAGACCTGCCTAAAAGTTACCGTGCACGTGCACACGCCGTGAGAGCACATAAACGGTCCGCTTTCTGACTACAAGTTGACAATAATAGAAATTCAATGACCTCAAAAGCACATTAGTGTCACAAAATTGCCCGAGTCCATTGTCTAACATCCCGAGACTATAATACTTACGTAATGGGATTTCCAAGAGCATTTCCACATTATGATCGCATCTTGACCATCTTTATTAGAATCAATGCGCTGGTGAATAAATAAATTCACCCTGTGTTGTTGAATATCCATCATATAACTTGCTGAAATCTGTATATTATAATGTACTGTAAATATAATTTTTTTTGTTTTAATAAATGTGCGGTGGTTGGTTGTATACTAATAAATCTGTGCATAATACATACATATGTCAATATCTAATTTTATCATCGTTTTCTCCCCCATCAGAGTTTCGCAACACCTTTCAGTAGGAAAGCAGGTGGGAATACGTGCAACTATTATTTTTGGTAGAAAATTTGGTTCTTAACCAAGTTAGGAAGGTGTTTCTCGGGGGAGATGTTAGTGAAGCACGTGTCTCAGAACGAGCCGTGTAGAAGTGCATAGAACCGAATGGATAGTAAGCAGGTGGTAGTATTCCATACAAGAAAAGTTTGCCTCGATACGATACAGCATTCTATCTATGAGGGATAAATGAAGAGAAACAGTACCTTTGGGAACACTGTTTAGCTTTCTCTTACTAAAAGAGTTGATTTTTTTTTATCTCGGGAAGATATTGCTGTGAAAATTGAAGACAATCTTTTACGTGAACACAAACAAACATTTTTCATTGCTTTCCTTTAAAACATGAACATTTAGTACTAAAAGTTGATATTGAGTTATAAGCGAGTGTAACGTGTAATGTATGGTAACAAAATTGACGATGATTATTTTCGCGAACCTGATTCATATACAAGACTAATTTTTCATATATGTTTTTTTATTTTGTCTGGTGTTAAGAATTATTGTAATAAAACAAATTATTTTCTTCTGACAACGAGATCAAAAGCTATTGTTTAATTCTGAAAAGTCGATCCCATTCAAGATCTATCAATTAGTAAATGTATAAAAAAAAGTCTCTTACATAATTGTTCAGAGCGAATAAGCATTTCCATTAATGAAAGAATCAACACGACTGATTTACATAATGTACAAAGTTGATGAAAACATAAAGCCCCTTTGTTTTTCAGTTATGATTTGATTATCAACTCCGGCTCGAGTTTACTTGTTTTCAATGCGCTCGCGAAATTTACGCTCATTTTCTGAGAATAATTCTCAAAGCTCTATTTTTCTCCATGGAAAATATAATTTATTAAGTGATACCCACAACACAAGTACATATTAAAATAAATTACTGGGAGTAACTTCATAAAAGCAGCGCCTTATAACACATAGAAGTACAAAGTACAATGAGCTCACCCTGCTATACACACAATGGAGTAAAGCCACTAAATATTAAGTATGTTATCGTAACCATAACTAGTTAGTAGTAATTGTTCTTTTATTCTGTGTGTCTAAAATCTACGACAAGGACGGTGCACACACAATGGACCAGCCAGTTCATTGAATTGTATAGAGAAGTGGGCGGGTGGAGTAGACGGAGAAAAGCTCTCCTCTCTGTACATAAGGCACAATATACATATAGACACAAACACAATGCAAACAAACGATAAAACTCTCTCTCCTATGTAAGTAAATACTACGTGGTGCAGGAACAACCACATAAATACATCTCTCAAATCCAGATTATGCATTGTGGTTTCAAGAGCACTTTCATTACTAAACTTTGATTACTGGTATGCTATAAGACTGTCAGCTGACTTTAGTTCATTTGAATGGGGGCGCTAATACTATTCTTTGTTTCCATACAACTGGTAATACCCGTTTCCCTACAACACACTTTACCAGTATTGACTTTTAGGCTGGGAATATACTGAATACAGTGGAATACATAGAAAATATGAAAACATCATCTTAGTTCGAGTATTTGACGTGGAATATGCATTGGCTCCATTGACTGCATTGTTTCCCGGTATTTACATAACAAATTTCACAGTTTGCATAACCGTATACGGTTTATCATGGAGGATACCTCTCGAGTCACTTAATTACTTCACAGTTAATACATTAAGTAATACTCGAATGCAAATGGTATATTATGTACTACCAGACAAGTTTAAGTTGTACATACAATTCCACACGTAAGTATTTATAAAAGGTCGGATGGAAGGCGCGATGTTCTTTTAATAGTAGGAAAACGTTAGCAGGCCAGGCCAAGCCACCACCACCAACAATGGAAAGGAAACAAAACACGGTACAAGACAAAGGAGATGTAGTAGTAGTAAAATAATGAATTGGCACGAACTCTTAATACTTCCCCGTGCACCATAAAAATTCCTGGGTAAATTAACATGAATGTTCTTAGAATTTCGCACAGTGCAATGTTAGAGGAAAACTTTTCCATAAATAGTTATACAATGTAAACTAGTATATATGTATACAATGCTGCTGCTGGAGAATGTAAAATCTCATTAACGATCCATTCAGGGAAGACAAGACAATGCATGAGAGTAAAATGCAGTTTGAACAGTCAGACTTTGACTTACAGATCATAAATGAGCAGAGCAAGAAAAGAGAGCGAGGCAGAGACGCTTTATAGAATATCCTAGTAGTAGTTGTATGTAATTTAGTATCTAGAGTAGAATCTCATTTTAGTCAAACTATTTGTGTATATACGACGTATACTATGTCTGAGAGAATAATTATTCTGCCTGAGCAATAATTCTAAATCACAGGCTCTGTCTTTGTGTATCTGCTATAGTATAAGTATAAGTGCATCTCCATATATGTATAATGCAGTCTTATATCCGTTACACTCAGCATACAAAATCAGTAAGTGTGTAAACTTACCAGTAAGGATATACATATACGAAAATGCAACATTACAAGTTAAAATACAAACTTACATTTACTAGGAAATTTATATCCTTATTTATAATGTTACATCGACTCGAACGTACACGCGCGCTCTTCACCTTTGTTGAATAAAGTTAACAATATTTAACCAGTTTAGACAAAAAGATCATCGACGTGCACATATTTAAAAATGATATTTGAAAATTCTTCCATGTAAAATAACAATGTTATTATAAGAAAGTATGACATTAAGATATTCTAAAGAATTAGATTGAAATAAAATTTAAAATTTTTTTAAACTCACGCATCAGGTACCTTGTCCAGACTCCGATGAAGTCATCTATCTAATATGATGAAGTACAAGACCTAATTAGTAAGTACACCCAATTCCTATAAGATTGTATTTTAACTAGTACGGTGTTGTATTCATACTGATCGTGTATTGTGACTGTAACATATCTACTACTACAACATAGGGACAAGCCTAACATGAAAAGCAAAAATATCTGTACATAAAATTGTAAAGACTTTCGTAGGAAAAGTTGAGTTATTCTATCGCTGGCTGTGTATATGTGTTCCGTCGTCGTCGTTTTGTTAGCCGCTTTCTCCCAGCTTCACTCAATGCAGAAATCCAGAATTGAGTCTCAAAGCCTATTATTATGATTAAAGTTGCCGAATGGGAATCCTATTACGAGCAGACAAAGGATTACAGCTTCCCCAAGTTTTTGATCAAAGGCGAGCTAATCGACAACCAAAGCTATCCAATCCTCTCTCTCTCTCTCTGTGTCTGTGTATATGTGTAGCCTTACTACTCACAGCCTCCTCAGTCAGTTAGGACGCACGTGTGCTCTTGCTCTTTACTACCTTGTTCTAACGTTGTGCTGTCCTGCAGCTACTATTATGAAAATGCCATAACCATAAGTAAGTAGATGTATTTACTATCCCCCCTGCATGCTCTACCTATATTCCTAGAAACGAGCAAGTATTAAAGTGGCTACCGTAATTTCTACGTCTGTCTGAGGATTTAACGAATATTTTTGTTCTCTAACGCACAGAATAATACCTCTCCACGCAGCTTACAGACAGAAATTCATAGATACTCCACAATTTCATCCTTTAAAACCATCCATCACTTAAATACATTATAGGAGTAGTAATAGTAATAATTATTCTGGAATCCGTTCATAACGATCATTCCTGCTAATGCACATGCTTTCCTAATACACAATCAAGCAGACAAACCACTTCTACCTAATCTGCACATACTATTGTCTGCCCTCACCACTAATACAAATATTCGGGTATCTTATAATGTAGTATATGTACCATATACATATAACCTATATATTGGTATAAGCTGCTAAGAATAGGAATTAGGTTTTGCAAGTTTGCTTTGACATTCTTCAAAATGTTTTCTCTAGTTGTTAGACTCGGTGCTCACAAGGGAGTCAGGAAATGACGGGCGCTGTGTGCCACACAGTCATGAAGTGGGATGATGTCTTTAAGTTTCAAGTTAATCGTTTAAAGTGCTGCGTTGTACTTTTTATGTTAAATGGCCATTCAAGTTAGCTCTTAACGACTTTACTAAAGATACGTAGCAAACAGACAGACGCACATACACACACACAGACCTTAATAAAAGTGAGGCAGCAGACTCTCTCCAATAACATTAGCGGGGTTGTATGTACCAGAGTGTAGTATATAAGTTAAACACGTTATATAGTCAAAACCGTTCAAACTAAATACTACTAGCTGCTGGTATTACTAAATAGGCTATTATTTTTAGTAAGTTATAGAGTGTCTGTATATGTACATACGTACACTTAAGTCAAGTCAGAACATTACATTTAGGCAGTACTTACTGGTAGACAAAAAAATCTCATCATGCAAAATACAAAACAGTTTTCCCTGGTTGCTTTTTGCTTTATGCATTCAGAGTGAGCTGTGAGAAGACTACATTTGTATGTATGTTGAATTGTAAATAAGCTGCGGTGGTAGCTATACAACTGCTAGTACTATGAGTTGTATACTTTGTGTATGGGGAAGTTCAGATCTCCTCCTAAGTATGTAAAGGAAAAGAAAACGACTTCATTATGCTAGAACTTAAATGGTTCATGTAAATGCATGAATGTCACCATAAATAGTCATTCAACCACCACAAAAATTTCAAGTTTTGACACAAAATGGCAGTTTTCCAAAGCCTCTGCTAGTTAGTAGCGAAATAATGCTAAGCAAGTCACCACCACACACACACATACACAGTGTATAGTGCAACGTGTATGTATGTGTAGCGAGGGGAAAGCATAAGTAAAGTACCCCTTTCACCGCAACCAGTGCTTGCTGACACTTTCCTTTTCTGTCAGACATTTATGTAGTGCATAAAAATGGAATGAACTCTGTGGCTTTTAGTAAACTGCCAGAATGTACAAGAAAAGCGCAGATCAGCAGCACCAAAATTCTATAGTATATTGTATAAAGAGTATAGCAGACGACTACAAAAGCCAAGCCACAGAGAAAGCAAACCACATGTTACTACTGACTTGACTTTTTCCTATTTACCATTCTCTTTAGCCATTTCCCTACGACCTTTCTGTCTATTACCTCACCCAATTCTTCATGGCTGAAATTTAGCATAAAACATGGTGGATTCATGTGAAATGGATTGTTTCTTGCCAGTCGAACAGATGTATGGGTGGATGTGTGAGAAATTGGAGCACATAATGCATATGGTAAATACAGTGTCGTGTCAAGCCTCCATATCCTCACTATTACCTTATTCTGACAAAAATACACTTTCCATGCACTGCTACCCCTATGCATATGTATATAAGTAGACAGGGAGCTAAGCTTTCTCCTCAATTCCCATTAGATCCAATCCAATAACATTTTCACAGTTGTTGTCAGAATTCTGGATGAAGTAATACTAAGTTTTGGCGTAGGTGGACAGATAAGAATAGAAGTCTTGTTCACTTACAAATTTCGTATGTGGCTTTCGAGAAGAAAAGTTTTTTTTGTCAGTGTCTGTGTGTGTGTGTGGGATAAGAGTGCATTGTGGTATTATTGGTAAGATATGGCGTGATAAGAGAGAAGGATGTGTTTGTACTCTCTCTTTCTCTCTCTCTGCTGTATTCATGTGTGTGTGCGTCTTTTTGTCAGCTTTGCTTAGTTCGTTATGTGTTAGTCGTACCTGCTTTATTACTTAAAGTCGCATTGTCTTTGCTGGTATATATGAAGGCGGAGTCGGTCGGACTATGTAGAGAGCATGGAACATTTTTATTCCTAAAGTTTTTCAATAATATTAGATTACATCGGGTTGAATCGTCACACAGCCATTACATTCCTTACTCTATTCTGTGCGATAAAAATAAAATAAAACGAGCATAAGGAATAATACTTGGAGGAAACACCTAGAGTACTAAACCGTAGTAGTAGTAGTACAAGAAATATTCTGATATCCACACGAGTAGAGGCTCTCTGTGCGGAAATCGAAGTGCAAATACTACTCTCCGAGCATAACGAAAGAAAATATGATGAGAAAGTGAGAGAGAGAGAGAAAGTATGAGATGAGAAATCAATGGAATGTTGAAAATTGCTGCGATGATTGGTTTTCGTTCTTTTATAGTTCACTGTGCTGACGTTTTGAGCTGGTGGGGCAAGTATTCTTTCAGGATAACGTATTTTCGAGCTGGTTCGCTATTACTCTAGAGCACATCAATTGGAAAGTAAACCTATACTAGGTAGATATCGGATAATGCCGTAGTGGCATGTAAGGGTGCCTATTGGCATGAAATGCAGACATAACATTAGACTACTGGTACGATACGGTAAGGAAACCTCTTACTTAATAACACAACTGACATAAAGCGTACAAATTCCCATTGTGTATTCGTATTGAAGTAATATCAGTTCGTAGTGCAGCCCCGGCACACACACACAGAGAGAGCGGAAAGACATATTTTTCTTTACACACTCAGATACAATGCTCATTGTGAGAAAAAAAGTTTTATTCAAATTTTTAATGGACACTTTAGGGCAGGATGAATTGCACATAAAATTTTATGGAGGAGAATCATAAATGATGAATTTTCTCGCCGTTCACAAAATATGCATACAGTTCTAGTGGGTAGAAAAATGTAGAGTACAGATGATGTGCTCGTATGATAAGTAGAGAGCGGATATGTATGATAGATAAAACACCAAAATATGTACGAGAATAGAAGCAGTAAACAATCAAAATATGATCCAAAAACAATTGAAATGACTTAAAATGAGCAAAAAATATTTGTATATTAGATTAAATATAAATCTATGATTCTCATTATCAATGATTGCATATAGTTTTTAGTGCAATTGCTGTTGCAAGTGCAAAATATTACGAGGTTATGTTCACACATACCAAAATACCAACAGATTTTGTGAAAAGTTCACAAAATATGACTTTTTATGTTCTAATGGTTTAAATATGTTCGATCAT
>JABASC010005330.1:0-10392 GCA_019776185.1 Plutomurus gul
TCCATCTCGTATTTTCTATTTTCCAGGCTATTATGGTTAGCTGTATTCGATTCCCATCTGATTCTAACAATCCAACTAAATCCTATAATTCGACTATCCAAGGTGTCTAACATTCATTTTTTCAGACGACATGATTTATGAATGTTCCCAAAGTTATGATAACGATGTAGCAATTCAAGTGTGCAAATGTATTCTTGACTTTGAATGCTTCTGTTAATCGAATTTGTTTCATCACATGTACAAACTTAAACAAGCAGAAAGACATTAATGTACATATGTTCGCCATTCATGGATAAACAACGATTGTATACTTCTTTCATTCTTTTATTAAGTTTTCCACAGTGTCAGAAAGGCCATTAGACTTTATAACATTAATCTTTTGTCTGACATCTATTTTGTTCGCCTGAGTTGACACTTACAATCCCGTGTACTTAAATACGATGTACACAAACATGCCATTCGGATTACAACTTTATTGGCTCTTTCTTAAATGTTTCAGTACTGTTTACAGTGAAGTTGCTGATACTTATTTACCCTTGTCTGTAAGTAAATTTTTTTAAAGATATTTAACACCCTGATGAATCTACACTTTACACACATAATTTTCGCTGGTGCTGTCCATGATATACATAGATATAAGTATCGAAATAAAAAAGGGTGACAGAAATTACTCTATCCTCCATAAAATGCGAAAAAGTGGTTAAACTAGTAAATATTTACCTATAAACAATTACTTATTTCCATTGGAATTGCACACACTAAACTGTGGTCAATTCAAACTCAATGCAATTCTAGGTGAGTAGGACAGTAAGGGAGAAAGACTACTCAGAACAGATAAATAAGTGTGAATTCAATTAAATACAGCCATGTCTACAGGTTTAATTATACATACATCGTAGTACATACTTTATTGTGAGTATACATATTTTAACGTTTAAATGTCCCTTGTGCACTAGTTAATTTAGGAGACAATTTCAATTTTCTATCTGAAGACTATTGTCGTTTGTGTTTTCATTTCTGTTTCATTATGCGTTGCTTCAGTCAGTGTAAACTTTAAAGTACCTAGAATGACGATGTGGTATTCACATTTTCTTAGAAATGTTACAAACGGACTGCCGAAAATAGAATTCACCGATGGGAGAAGAAAAACCAGATACAGCAAATAGACCGACAAGGAATAGAGAAGACTGTCTTCATTGTGAAGAGTAAACAAAGGAAATTACCTTGTGTAATCCAGCAGAATGTAAATAAAAGGGCATGGAGTAGAAAGTCTTGAATTGGGGGGACAATGACACTCACTAAAAGCCATTAATAATATTAGCTTTTCTGTGCATTTAAGATAAGATGTAGGAGACAACGCGATACAGTCGTTTATAAATATAACCTAATACATTTATCCAACATCTACGGAAAGAAAATATAAGACAAAGTCTTTCCGTTTCCGTGACCAGCCAAGTTGTACTTTCAGATAAGCATTTCTTCTTACAGAATAGGACAAAAATGTGGCGGGTTGCTACCAAAATGGTTTATATTGTCCAATGACAGCTGGAAGGACGTAAACATTACTTGATATGACTGACTGAGAGCTTCGTAAGTACAAATGAAAGATTATACCATCACCGTACTTTTTTCCGATGGTTCCAGAGTATTTAGAATATACAAAGGAAGGGATATTTGTATTTTCTCGTGGGTTTATGTGACAGTTCTGCGAACAAAGCAAGGAAAGCATACTAAATAAAATAATACCAACATGTACTCGGTTTCATCTTACATAAACCTAGGCAGTGATTGAGATTGTATTGTGATGCTGTATGGCAAAGTTTTCCTGGAACCAAACGAATATTCTTATAGTAACTTTTGATGTTGCCTCTCGAAGTTTTCTGCGACTAATGAAATCGTATTTCCATTCTCAGTAGATATTGAATTTGAATAGCAACTTTTACCAAAAGCCGCGTAGAGATGACTTCAGTCTTAATGAAAAAGAGCTGGTTATTTATTTAACAATACTTGTCTAACTGCATAGATACGTATTGATTTGACAGGGAAAAAAGATACGTATGGAAGCCAAGATTATCAGGGCAGTAACTTGTTTCTATTCAGTTGGATCTATACGAGAAAAGGGTTTCCATGTTTATTTTTTACTGGACCTTTCTTAGAATTACAGATTCTTTTTATATAAGGTACTCAGGGTTGGTATTGGGTGTAATGTTCTAATGTATTTATAATGACATATTATGTCACTTAATATAACAAAATATGAAAAGACCCTTTATCACTAAAAGTGACACTATTGTGCATGAGCCTTTGGTCGCTACGTTACATTTCTTTGTTGAAGCTGTCGTTATCCTAGTGGGTAGAGAATTACAAAAGATTTCTATTCGAGCACACACTCCAATGGTAAAATTATCCCAATTATCATTGGAGTACAGAAATACATTTATTCAATTACATGGAGAGCAAATGTTGCGAAACAACGTCTAAAGGTGACCAATTTATGTGTTCGCCCAATTTATTATTTTATGAATACACATTACACACATCATACACTTTTATACAACTTTTGTGAACAAATGTGAAAATAAATATCCGAGACGAATACGATTTCATTCTAAATAGTTGCGATTTAAAAAAATGTTGTGGTTTTCCGCATTTCTTTGTGCTCTGTAGTAAGAGTAAAATTTATAATCGAGTGTGCAATCGGAGATTCACGCTTATTCATTACCAAATGCAGAAACCTCACTAAAGAAATGTGTTATCTTTATTAATGAAAGTACATATATGCCTATGTAATTCCATATAAATATACCCATACGAACCACTATCAAGTCAAATTAAGTGCCACTAATGATAATATTTGTCTCCGGTGCTTCTGTAGGGGCAGGAAATCTTGATCTTGGGGCATTTGAGAAAGTAGAGGGAATAGGGATCAAATAATTGACTTTCACTTCGTCTGTAGTCTCGCCGTTAATCACAAGGGACTCAACAATTTCGGCTCATGTTTACGTCTCTGCTAATTCCCATTGTTCTTTTCTAATCCTGTAGCCTCTAATCAAAGATCTCGCATTTGTGAGTTCACTCACAAGCAAACTAATGTGTTTCGAAAGCAGCTGTAATTGACAAGGAAAGGGAACCAATACTTAATTACTGCTTTCATTGTATCCCATGTCGTGACTCCCTACCGTTCATCGATAAAGGAGCTCATTAGACTTGTTATCAAGCAATTAAGCTAAAATAAAGTGAGCTTTTGTGTTTCTGTTGGAAAATGTAGACCATGTAGCCATGGATGGATGCATAAACTTATATATGGCCAAATCAGACACTACAAATTATTTCCACTGTGCCAATTTACCGTTCTTTTAATAGCTAGTGGGTTGTTGTGTATTCCGCTCTCTTGTGCACTCTGCCTAGCAAATTCCGATAGGAAAGGGTCAGTGAACGATTTCAGCCATCCCATTATTTCCCTTTGGTGCACATATTAATTTCGGAAACTAATTTGGAAACTACGGTTTTATTAGACAGCATAACAACATCAGTCGAGTACGGAGTACACATTTATATTTTTGTAGACTGAATTGTAGTATACCGATATTATTTAAGAAACGGTAAAAATATCAAAAATTATACGTTTTTAAATAAATCGTCAATGGATTGGTCATTTCATGAAATGAAATGTCTGTTGTACGTAGATAAGGGCTATCAATATCGGTCAGTAAAATATTACAACTCTTTATAACGACACATTTTTATGTGGAAGCTTGCTTGTTATTTTTCGAGAACTGCTAAAAAGCACGTTTGTGTTTCAAAGGAATCCGAAAATGGCTCTCATACTATTTAACATAACATGAGCTCTGATGCGTTATTTCAGCAAAAGTAACATCGGTAACACACTTTTACAGCAAGGCAATAGCATAGGCAGTTCTGATGGTCATAGCACTCTGACTACTTCACTTGAAATGTAACAACCATTATGTAAATCAGCGATCAAAACCATAAAAGCTAAAGTGGCGTATTTAGGGATTACCACAAACCTTGGGAAGCACAATTTTTTGTAAATATGTACACTTGGAAACATGACATTCGCGGCTAACGCGACGAATAAATCTTAAATTTTCTATTTGTCCGGCGTATTATAATTCTGTAGAAAACATCAAAATTATTTCTTTTCTAGTTTTTAAAATACTTTTACTAACAGTACATTAGATAATGCTAATGTACTGCAGACGCTTTAACATTACATTTGAATATTTTGCCTCTCCCCGAAATGTATTGCTATTTACGCCCCTCTGCATCAGTCTGATAAATAAGTGCACAGGGATAGAGAGAGAGAAATAGAGATGAATGGAAACGAAATTGGTGGTGGTTCTCCCGGATACTAGTGATTTTAGTGATGAATAGCGCTTTGCCTTTGGTGAAGAGCAGATGGGGAGTGAAAGTGGAAGACTTGAAGCGCGACTTAGGTTGAAAGAGTGCTAGAGCAGCCTCTCCTCCTCAAAGACAACGATTGATGGGTAGAGTCAAGTACTTTTGCTTAGTGTCAACTCTAAACTGCTAAGTGATTATTCACTTACTTATTCACAAAGTGCATTCCTCCTTTACGCAAATACTTTATTATTATTATCCTTCATTTCACTTTCACCAATAACCTTATACAACCATCGATTCAGCAGTCTATGCTAAAACCATGTGTATGTGGATATATGTACCACAGGGCTAGTTTGTATTCCGATTGTGCTGTGCTCACAACCCACAACCCACAGTCTTATTCATTGTCATCAAGACATGAGTTCACAAAAACAAAAAGCTCACAAGAAAGTGATCCAAAACTCATCATCTCTTTGAGTCAAGCTGCTCCCAACGATACTAATAGAAATACTGAGCAGCGAACAAGTAAATAAAACAAGGTAGAAGTATAGTTGTGGTAGTCGTAGACAGTAGATTGTATAAAATGGTACACCTAGGGGAAATTTATGATTCTCTCGCCGCATTTCCAGGAAACTGACGGAAAAACATTGAGAAAAGAGAGTGAAAGTGAAACTCATCTTTTTGCTGCTCTGTTAGTAGGATGTTGTGTAGCTCGCCCATTGCATTAATGTGTAAATGTAGAAGAGAGCGGTAGTGTAGAGACTTGTCCAAAGCTAGATATTTACAGCAAAGCTTGCAGTTACTTCTTATAAGTTTGGCAAGGGAAATAACTTGAAGAGACAGCTTACCAAAATATTGCCGTTGCTGCATGGATTCATATGAGTAGTCGTAGAATTTTCTTGTGCGAAGGTTCGCCATTGTCAGCGTCATAATATCTTCGTGCACAGCATTGCTTTCACAATCTCTGTGTCCGAATTTATGCTGTGAAAGTTATGGTGGCTATATAATGGAATCGATATGGAAAGTTTAGGCTACTCAAACATGCAAAAAATTCAACTACAAAGCCCCAACATTAAAAATTTGGCCACATGATGGGAAAACGGCCGATAAAATACCTGTAGTTCGTATTTCATTGCAAAAGAGCTGGGGCGACATTACAATTCTATTTTTGTAGGGCTCTGTGCAAATATTTATATCCTAGAGTTTAGATAAAAGCTCTGAAATTGCGGCGCTGCAAGGCTCAAAACTCTTTTCTCATGAATAAGCGTTCGTATGACCTATGGGTGAAGTCTTGTCACCTATTTCATTTCCAGACGCTCTTATACACTCTAATCCACTGTTGTTTTTCCAAATTAAATTAACTCGCTTCGTTGAGCTAAGGGAAAGTGAGTACTGGTAATACATTTTTTTAAAAGTGCACATCTAATATATTATGCCTGTCTTTTTACGCGTAAAAAGAATTTCTGTGTAGAAATATTGCTCAATAAATAAGAGGTTTTGATTTTGTAGCCTTGATGCACAACATGACATGTACAATTGCTAAATATATCTAAACACGAATGCAACTTTGTCCATAAAATAACTTTCTTTTTAAATAAATTTCCAAGGTTGGAAGAGTCTAAATAAATCAATATTTAACTTTCTTTTTGTAAAAGTCACGATTGAGGAAATTCCCAAAAAGCACCTCTGTAAAGCGAACACCTCTAATTTATCAACATTCAGTGGCCAGTGTTGCACTAGTAATATCGATTTTGATTATTAAAACCATTTTCTCAATCTCAGGAGATCAAGCCCTGGCATGAGATAATCAATATTGATAAAAGCGAGGCATCATTTAATATTTTATAAGGGTTTCCTCTACTCAATTCAAGAAATATATCTCACAGACTCACAGTTTACTAAATTCTATTAGAAGATTGAGCAGGTTCACAAGTAAATTGAATCAATCACAGGGGAAACATCTCAATAATACTTGCAAATTGGTATCCGTTTTCCAAGGAATGCTTTCACAGAAACAGGGCTAATATTATTCTGCAAATGTGTTCATTTAGTGGAGTTTGATGTGTTCTAAATTGTGCATCCTTCCATTTGCTTTCCTTTAGATACATTCTGTCTTCAATTAATTCGGTAAAGGGGTTTACTTGGTAAATCTTCCGCTCCGACAGTCAGACATTTTTTGTTATTCAGACAAAGTCTTTACTTAATATTCCTCATAGTTTCCTTTCTAATCTATGTATGTAGGTTATCTGCTTAACTGTGAATCTTTGAACTTTTGCAAAATGTAATTGATTAGGTCCCAGGAAATGATTCTCAAACGCTCTCATTTTATTAATCTTTGTTGCCAACAAACATCGACAATATTTTAACGTTATTTATTCCATGTGACAGAACTTGTTAATAAGATATTTATACAATTTATGAGATTGTATAACCATTTCCCAGACTCATAAATAATACTCAATTAAAAGATATTTATGCTAGTTACCATGTTGCCATTCTTGCTGCTTGTACTGTTACATAACTTAACAAAGGAAATTATTGTGTGCAAATAAACATAATTTTGGTTTTTCAGGGGCAACATTTACAATTTTGACATTATTGGCCTCGCTGAACTCTTGCGTGAACCCCTGGATATTTCTATTCTTTAATCCAAATCTGTTGCAAGATTTCATGAAAGGACTTTGCCGTTCGAGGCGTCATCAGGGTAATAATAGTGGTTCTCCCCTGTCGAATGTGGCAGGAAGATCGTCAGCAGTATTCGGGAGGAGCATCCGAAAAAGTGTCCGCTCGGATCAACACGCAAATGTAAATTCTGCGAAATCCTCTCCCCCAATAAATATTCCAATTAAAACGGATAGCAATAACAAGAGTAATGCAAACCAAGAAAAAACGAACAACTTCACTCTTGCTGAGAAAAATAATCACGAGCTACTTCAGTCTGACAGAGCAGGCGCTGTAACGGAAAACAAGCACAATAGCGGAAATTGTCCTCCTCTAATAGTTGAAACTTCGTTCGTAACTGCAAACAATGAAAAGAATTCTATGAGACAAGTTCCCCCTTATGCCACTGTGATTAATTAAGACACAATTGTAAACTAAGATCATAAATCTCCTAGTCTTTATTGTACCCAGCTGCACAGTTCACAGCAAGTCTCTCTATTAAATCACAAAAATACTCGATACATAAATCATTAAGTAGTTCTGGACTGTCTTCCCAACGGATCATTCCATTTTGTGAGAAAGTGTAAATTCTTGTGCCACTTTCCTGATTAACATTCATTTTGGCTTTCCTGCACCAACCAATCAGCTACCATGAAGCACTAAAGCTGGAAATGTCACAAGTTCATAAGATTACATTTAGTAATAACTTGTTGGTGTATTGAAGAACCTGAAATTCCATGCATGAGCGATAAATGAAGTATGTGCTTACAGTGCCATGTACTGGGTTGGGTTGCTCTACTTATTCCTAGTAAATAATCAGGCTGGTAGAGATTGTAACTTTAAGCACAAGAGAAGCTGGGTTCGCACGAACAAGAACATTCAGAAAACTTGGACGGGAAAAAGCATATATTTTTCTTGACCTGGCGAGAAATGAGGAAAATCAAAATAAACACTGAAATCACTGCATGGAATACTAAATGGTGCATCAGGGTAGCCTTCAGCCGTGTGCACGCTTTCTTCTATGACCTTGCGGAGGAACGGACAAGAAAGTGTGGTGCGATTGTCTGCCAGCGGATATGAAACATTGCAAACATATAGACACAGAAATGACTAGATTTCACGAGGCTCCCACGCAGACGAGTCTCAGTCTCGGCCAGCACCAAAACTGCAGAGAAAGCAATTCCAGTCGTGAAAGTGGGTTTCGCCTGCAGCACATATATTATACTTGGCTTCCCTGATAACATTTTTCGCGACTACTATTATTGAATTGTAAATGGTTCTGATGCTGTGTGTCATGTAAGAAAAACTGTTTAATATCATTTCACGCTATTTTTATCTCATATGTACATACATATAATAGAAACGTAAATTACGCGTGAGACTGAGCAGATGATTCAATGAATATGATTTCAATGCACAGCCCTGGAAATTCAAGAATCAATGCTGCTGGTGCTGGTACACATATTTGAGAAAAGGAATGTTTTCCTCTACTTTGTTAAAAATTCCATAGCATATTATTCTACTTGAAGGGTATTGCACACCACTGGAGTATGCATTGTATGCAGCAGATGTACCTCTATTATGTACAAAAAGTAGTGCTATCAAGATACGAGACAATATAATATATTCTCTAATAAAAGTGCATATGTTTAATAAAAGCTAGACAGATGAATATACCACGTGTTCACATTGGCAGATTGGCACTGTCGTGTGTCTACGAAATCAACTTTACTTACTTTGTAAGTGAAAGAGTTGAAAATTTTAGTGTAAACCGTCACTCAGAACAGCACTCAAGCTTTTTGGAGGAACTCTGAACAGCGTTATCTCATTTCCACACGTTTTCTCTCTCTCTCATCTATTACTTGTGTAGAGAGTATAGATATTCACATTGAGCAGAGAAAAACTTTTGAATTATGTAACGTGTGAGTAGGAGGACATTGGAACAAATATGTGAGTGAAAGCATTATGTAGCACACGGTAGGTGGCTACTACTTTATGATCTATGTACTTATGCGTGTGATAATATTAACTTTGATCGATATGTATACACTGGTACTATAATACTATGTCGTATATAGAAGTAATATGTCTCTAGGAATTTGTTCAATTGAATTTCACTTGAAGTGCATAGTACAGTACTTACAGAGTAGTCGAGAATGTCGTTTTAGGTATTGTATTTTTTGCGACAGCTGAATAATGTAAGTAAGCATGTGTCATATTATGGATAGGCGAGCAGCACGATTCAAGTTAATGTGATTTCAGTTAGTCGCTTTGGCGGAAGTGACTCACATATGTTTTGTATGCTTTATTGTGGGAATAGTATGGAAACGTATATGTACATACATTAAACATTATCACCGACATGAACATGAAAGAAGTCCCTAGTCCATGTGGGAAAGACCTGAATGGTTTCAGACTTGAATTTTCCAACAATAAGAACTACACTTTTAACGAGCCTTTCACCAGACTCTCTCAGCCACAGCACGGAGAAAGTAATGTAATCTGTATTTAACGATTCTGCAAATTTCTGTTGCGGTTCGGGGTTGAAGTTTATTAGCTCACCAGAGAAATAGAAAGCACTGGTTCCCAGTGAATGCGAGTGGGTGGGTGTATACGAAGAAAACAGTACAGTGTGCTTTGATCTACTTCACTTGCACAGAATTTTATTGCAAACGATGTATTTGTTTTGCACGTGCACATTTAAAGCGAAGTAGGTCGTGCTCTATTTGTACATTGGAATTCCAATTAAGTGATAATCAAAGTACTATTGAAAGCAAGTTAGGTAAGGGGTCCAAGTAATCAAGTAATTGATATGTGCTACTAATTACAATTTACAAGGGAAGGATTTGATGGTCCGATCAATAATTTGCACCTTGTCCCTGTTAATACTATACCTAGGTAGGTGTAAAACCTTCAAATTTAAATCTAATGGACGTACAATATATTTTTGTAAATTTACAAATTTTGTTAATGGTATGATCTTTATTTTGTATGCCTCCAACCTAAGGTTGTGAAAATGGAAGCAGTTAAGTTGCTGCATAACACGAATTTTTCTCAATACTTGAAATAAGGAAATATTTTATTAAAAACTGGACCAGATCTAAGATAGATGATTTTATTGATTTCACAAATATTTTTCTTTTCTACTTTGTTTGCATACTTACTGGTAGTTTATTTAGCAAATTGTAGGAAGGAAACGAAGAAAGAAATAGAATAAAAATAACTGAAAGCAGGAAAAACAAAAGATAACGTTTTTGTAGCACTTCTTCAACAGGTTATCATTCATATTTATTATATGGCACTATGAGTGTGTATTTTTGAATTTATTTGTTTTATTGATTGTTTCCACTACTTTCACATTCCTTCTGC
>JABASC010005331.1:0-10391 GCA_019776185.1 Plutomurus gul
GGGGGGGGGGGTCGTTCCCTTCCCAGTGAAATTAGCTACAAAATGAGCCATTACTCGACTTTGTACGATACGTAGTTCTCTCTATCGAAGGACCCCCGTTTTGGCTAATTTGGTTAACTTACCCTTAATAAGGATGAATGTCGTAATTTAGTATGACTAACTGTTGTTTTAACTTCAATATGGAAATAAATTATATGAAATCTCACTTTGTGTATACGAATCATGTTTGACTGTTGTGTGAATTGTCGTTATGAATTCTCCGCAAACCCTGGCAAAGGATAGACGGAGGATCCAACCTGTTGCTTGGGAACTTCGAGCCAATACACAGTTGGAGTTCCAACTCCAACTATGTTAATTTTATACCCATACTTACCGGCCAGCCGGGTAAATAAGCACCTTCGTATATGTATTCAAACTAAATATTCGTACGTACACTAGATACCACCGAATTGGATTGAGAACAAAGTCAATGCTTGCCCATGTTGTCGTTGTCTCCTTCACTTTCCTGACTGACTGTTTATCGTATATGTAAATAGATGTACTGTAAACAAAACGTTCGCCTCACCAAATAGGAATAAAAAGGTGCAGACAGTTTGAATTATATTAATGTTTGCATCGTCATTTTTCCTTTCAGTCCATTTTAGACTGAACAGAAGATTTTTTCAATAAAAATCTTTTTTGTCTGGACCCAATATTATTATGTTCAGTCTATATAGCATTCAACCTCTGGCGGTTCTAAGGGGCGAAAGAGGCGATACCCTCTAGCCCCCTGAAACAAATTTTAAAAAGAAAAAGGTAAAAATAAACACGAGAAATGCTTCGCACTTCTAATGTAAACCTGAGAAAATTTTGCGGGCGTTTTTGGTGTATCAAGTCTTTCTTGAAAGAAGATCTAGATCCGCCACTGCATTCAACTTCATGTGGACAATGATGTTATAAAGAATCGAAGACGCAAAAACGTCTCAAACATTCTCGCATTTTAAAATTTTTGTGACGTCCTACACAAACGGGGGTCAAAGTTCCAAAAATTCTTGTAATGCCCACAATAACCATTTACTAGTATCTCAGATTCTCAGATCTATCTGCATGTGCGTTTATGATGAAATAAGCTGAAAAAATTAAAATCGATTCAATTTTTTTTTATATACTCACAATAACTCCAGAAATTTTAATTTTCCACAGTTTCCTGTGACAAATGTTCCGAATCGGGTAATATATTTGGAATATGTTTACATTCCAAGGTGTTTGTCTCGCGTCATTACAATAAACGTTAAAGTGGGCCGACAAAGGTGAGAAAGGATAAGGAAAGGAACTATAGTCATTTTCACGCTCTTTGCCCAATTTCTTTGAAATGAAATCGCATTGATGTGTATATTTCTAACTTTAATATTTTGTTACCTTATCACCATTTGTTCAACCTAGTTACATGTACTTTGCAAAACTGAACATAAAAATAAACAAACTAAAGAACCCCTAAAACACACAAAGAGCTTACACATGGATACACATATACAAACTTCCGGGTGACGCTATCCAACGCTGTGTACAATCAAAATAGTTCAATTTTGTATCCAGTAAATTTACATCGGAACTCAGCAGTTACATACATTTTGAGGTTGTGGGTAGTGAGACGCTTCTGGAAATTGGCAAAACAGTGAGTATATTTATTCAAAAAATTGAGTTTCAAATCGTACATGGCGTATAAAATAGGCATTTGTTCTGAAATATTATTTATGGGCAACAAGTCCAGAGACAAATGTTAGGAAGTTAGATTTTTTAAAAATCACTACCAAAAAATGGAAACGTTAACAGAACACTTTTCCTTTCATGTTGGTCGCATCTGTTACGTTTTCATATTCTATCTTTCATTGAATGTTTCAAATACTCACTCACATGATGAATACCGACAAATTTAATTTTCAACATGTTTAGAAAAAACTAACAAATTGTGAACTTATACATAGATACACATGTTCTGAAATGACTACTTTAATATTTTATCAATTTACAGGATTTAATCAGAAAAATCAAATTACTTCACTATGGAATCAATAGGAGGAAATCCTGAATTGTACAAACTTTACAGAAAAGCTTTCAGTTTTCACTGTATTAAAATTGATTTGGTTGAACATAACATAATCAATACGGACGAAAACTTTCTCTGTGAAAAGAGAATTACTGAGGATCCCCAAAATGGGGAAGAATGCGTAATGAAGATAATTTTTTACAGACTCCTGCAAAGGTGAGTTCAAATTATACCATCGCGACGTAATTACAATTTCAGGTCTGAATGTCGGAAACTTCCTGATGACCCTTACGAACCGGAACTATCGCTAGTTTGAGGCTGCGTTAAAACTAAAGCGTTCAATTTTAAAACGATTTTCCATTTTCCATATAAGACCCCACATTCCATATCGATTAAGGCAAGGATATAGTAATATCCGTGCCTATATTCGTATTACTTAGTTGGATGAATGCATATGTGCCAAATTACATTATCAGATCTTGACCCTGTTGGTCGTTAGAACGGTTCAATCAATTTTTTGGCCAAATTTGGTGCATTTTGTTTGAGGAATATTGCTTCCAGTGCCACGATTGGTTATATTGTGTAATAAAAGTGTGAAACTTACTTATGTACAAATTTCTTTGTGATTAAAAAATTGCTTCAACTTCCTTTAGCGAGGAAGCCAAACGGGTGTTACTGAAAATTACAAAGAAGCAAATGGAAACCAAAACAAACGCTAAAAATGAAAGTAATTGGGAGGCAAAAAAGATCTTTCTCCATCTGCAAGCACAGCCCAAAAGGGAACAGAAGAAGTCAAGAACCAAGTGGTCGTTCCCAAAGTTGCCATTTTGTAAGTGTGAAAACTTTATCACAGTTATACGCAAGCATTTTTCTATTCTATGCTGGGTTTTCCTAATCACACATTTCACTTAAAATCCCATCAGTGGGATAAAATACCCTATGATTTGTGATAAAATGTGATAGTAGTATGGATGGTAGTCCCTATCCCTTATTATATGCAGTCATGCTGTTCACACTAATCATATTAGTCACACCAAGAGTCCTTTGATCAATCGTTTAATAACACCACAGTAATTACAGTTGATCACAGTAATTAATCACACCCGAAACGCGGATTGTAGGACACTTATCGTTTTAGAAATGAATGTGACCAAGTTTGAGTAAATATGTTGCATTCATTTGGTTTGTTTATCTGACAAATACTAAACTGAATGGCGTGAATGGATGGAAGAATAGCATACTTACATTACATAATGTAACTTTCATCCAGACTAAACTAAGGCAGTAATATCAATGGTCTGATGCCTGAATCACTTTTAGTTTCAAGTACAAATAAATTGCCGTCGTCGTCGGTGCCCGATAACACAAGCTTTAACTTCATGGATAAGGATGATTTCACTATGCTAGATTCAAGCGACGACTACAACGCGCAGCCGGAATCTTTTGGTACACAAATATTGTACTGTTATTATTCACACTATTGTAAAATACAAAAGAAAGTTCAACAAAATTATAAAAACACTCAGAACGTTAAAATTCATTCCTAAATTACGATTAAATTCAACATTTATTAAAACTTTGCCATGTTAAATTGCCAATCTGCTATTTTTCGTCGAGGCACGTTTATTTTTAAATATATTTTAACAAGTTACTATTTTTTGTTTACAGATTTTGAAGACGAGAATATGGATAACCTCATTAATGCAATGGAAGATGCTGACATGAATGAAGAAATTCCACCTGTTCTGCTATTTAACAACATACCAGAAAACGCAAGTCTAATGTCAGAGAAAAAGCACGATGCCGGTAATATTGAGGGTATAGCTGATAAGATTGGAATTTCAATTGATCCCGATACAATAACTACTCAAAGGGTTGGGCCAAGGTTGGATGATAAAACCACTCGTGACACTATGGTTACATTTAAAAACAGGAAAGATTCAAAGTTATTCTGGCAACGTAGAAATATTGCTGCGTTACATCGAATCCAAATTAAAAAATTCAAGCCGCCAAAAAATATTGAAAACGGTAAAAATAAGCATTGCGCGCCAAATGTTTTCAGCAAAGCTGGGAATAGGAAGCAGTCGAATTATGGAGCAACACAGACAAGGCAAGAAAATGTCAATGACAAATTTGAAAGCATGAAACATAGAGATCGGCCCCTACAGGACCTTTCAATGAACAATAAGTATTCCAGGCAATCAAATGGTCAGGGGGGTAAACGGCAACCTCAACATGAACCAAATCAGACGAGACAAACATCAAATGGTGTCCTTTCCAGTCTGAAATCAAAAGGAAAACAGGTTGGGAGGGCAAAACATGGGGCTGGGTGGCAAAATTAAACATCCTCGAAAAAATGGTGGAAAGTAACATGGGGCCCGATTTGTTGTGTTTTCACAGAAATGTTGTGATTTATGAAATAAATATTTAGTGCATTTGTATGTAGATGGCCCTGTAGTCCCATAACCACAAAGAGTGTTCAATTTTGCCACCCTTTCGGTTTATTGCCCGCCCACCTTCCAAAGGGGCAAAGGGGAAAAATGAATGGCAGTTTGAAAAAACTCCCGCTAAATTTTAACATGAAAAAGTCATGAGTCACACATGTTATTTCACTTTTGCCCCCTTTGCCCTTCCTACCTCAAATTACAACTATAAATTTTTCCCCTTAGTTTGGCTATTTTTTTGAACACTGCCTCTAACCCGGTTATAAATAGGCAGTGATATGTAAATAAAGCGGTTTGGGAATGTGAATGAAATGCTATGTAAAACAAACCAGCTTATGAATCCCTGGGGTTGCATCACTGAAAAAATATCTAAATCTATGGTTTTTTCGTTGTACATAGCTGTAACGTTTAATATTCTACCTGACATTACAATTTAAAGAAGCTCCATGGCGTGTATTACATATGTTACCTTTATTTCTAAAATTAATATCTTGCACATGTTCACCCTCAACCAGTTTTGCAAATTATGGTTTTTGCCACAAGTTATTTAGCTAATGCCGATATAAACATTACCAATGTAAATTATTTCATGTACAGATTTTACTAACTAAGTAGTAATAAATTATGGTAGTATCTCTTCTTTCTTCAATATGCTTTTAATAAATATTATAACCATCGAACTCTGCACAGTATGGTTGAATGCAAGGCAAATGATATCGTGATAACAATGTTGTGCATCTGAAGTGTTCAAATATTACCTAAGCCTCTACGATCATTGTTAAGCTCTTGCGATAAATCGATACGATATAGTTTTCATTGTTCAAATCAAATCGTACTTGGTAAACAATGGTTTCACTCAACAATTCCAGAGGGTCAATCAAATTCATCGGAGATGTTATACATTCAGAATTTTGGGTCATGATTAGTTTCAAGAAGGACCTCGTTGATTTCATCAGCAGTCTGCTTGTATGCCAAAATCTCCGTCGTGTCCATATTTTGATGTGACTGTCAATATTTCGATTTTAACATACAACAATAATTATTGTGAAAATATTATTGTGCACAAGAAGAAACCTCGGGAATTAAAATCATAATGAACTTGAGAATCTGCGAAGTTCTACTGCGTGTAACAGTAAAATTGATGCCAAAATAAATGCTAATTAATTAGGAATCACTTTAAACAGAACAAAAATTGTTAATTATGTTTGTATTTTAATATTGTAAACAGATCGAGTTATCCTACAATTATTATCATATCGTGTATAGTATAATTATACAGCTTTTGTCGTCATTAGAATTGAGATATTCTCATACTACCCAAACATGTATACATATACACATACCACTAGCATTGGATTCTAAATACTCGCATCCCAATCAACCATACGAAAAGTTATGCGACGATACGTGTGTATATATGTTACAGCCCAAACGGTAAATCGGTCATTTACAAAAATGGCTAAGTGTAAACTTGTAAAAATTTGTCGCTGAAACCACTTGTTATTGGCAGTGTTCTAAGTGGTGTTTACCACCTAATAAAGCCGGCCGTTAAAAACGGTAAAAGGGGGTGAAAATGCTGTCGATTTTAGGTGATAAGTGGTAAAAATGGTAAAACATCGTTTTAGTTAACTTAGTAAGTCAGCAACACTAATTTAAGTTTATAATTAATTAATTCTATTCATTCCGCAACATTCTAATATCTACAAAGTTATAAGTAATAAATCAATTATTTTAAAAATGGTTTGAAAAAGGTTATGATTTGTAATTACAGAATGAAATTATGCAATAAATTATGATTGCTCGAATTTGTTATTAAACTTGTATTTGTAGCAAAGCTTACTACACATTGATTTAACACTTTCCCCCAAACACTGTTTATCCACCTTTTTTACCAGGGGTGGAAAAAATGGAGCCTGGGTGGTAAATTATGACACTGATTATTCACTCGAATTCTACTTAAAGTAGAGTTGATAGTGCACAGATAGTGCTCCAATTATGCAATTCCAAGAATATTCAAAGATTTTGTCAAGACTATTTGAGTACTTTTGAACACCGATGTAGTAGGACAAAAAGCTATTAACCATGTCCCCAGTTGTAAAAGAGTTAAAACGAATTGTTAAGGACGAGCTAAGGCCCATATCCTAACACCTGATCTAAAGTTCATTTTCATTAAATGACTATGGTAATGGACTTTAGCTCAGGTATTAGGATGGGCCTTAGCTCGTCCCTGACCACTCGTTTTAGCTCGTTTGCTCTGGGGGTATTGGAAATAATTTGCGAAACGTGAAATAGAAACGATTCTAATTATTTTTAAAAAAAATGCAATACATGGACATAGTTCCATCACGTTAAGGTTCCTTGGATGCAGAAAATAATTTTCCACAAGAAATTCTCCTTGTACAATTTAAATAGAATTCAAGTGAGCGAATAAAAAGTGATTTCGTCGACAAATTTCTACAGCTTTTTAATAGTTTTGACCACCTTGACTGTAACATACAGATACAACGTAATCTTATCAATAAAATGAACTCATTTGAGCTGGCAGCCATTTTGGAAATATTGAACTGCTAACACAATCAGCAGCGATTTTTCCAGCATATAAGACGTGATTCTGTGTTGAAACGAGATTTTAACAAGTGTTTGTGTTCAGCAAATACGTCGAAGGGTTTTATGTAATCATTTTTTCAGTAATTAGATTAAAGAATTGTGAAATGAATTGAATACTGAATATATTATTTTTTGTTGTCAGTTTTTTGTACTGCGCAGTTGTGAAATAATTTGACCCGACAAGATGAGACTAAGCGAATGCATCCGTGATAATATGGAGTACTTAATTGGCCATTTGTCCAACATTAAGCCACTATTAGTATATTTAAGACAAGAAAAAATGCTAACGCCTGAAGAAGTTGAAGATATCGTAAGTTTTCCGTAAAAAACTATTTAAGAAAATCCATGGATTTAACATACGAAAGGCAAAGTGGATGTATCCAAGGTTCTAGAACAATCATTTCGACCACAGGTGCGCGTATCATAAATTTGGCAAGATGTACTGTAATTTAAAGCTTTCTCTTTGGCAATATTTTGTGTCATCGAAATCTTTTTTCTAGCAACATTTGGATACCCACATAAACTGTTGTGCTAGATAATGATAGAACCTTGAATCTATGAATTACAGGAAGAAAAAGGCAGCACGAGCAAAATGAGTAGAGAGTTTTTTGAAATTATACAAAAAAAAGATTGGGAGGAAGATAAGTCTGATAAATTTCTCGGCATTTGTGAAGCCAAAGGAAATGAAGCTGTGGCGAGAAAATTGCGCACCAATAGCACACCCCAAAACAGTAAACATGATTATAAAATTGTTGTAGTCCTCCTGCTGAAATGTTGATAATAAGTAAAAGGCTGAAAAAGTGTTTTGAACAATTTTAGTGGGCCAATTTGATGCTAGCCAAGGAGCAACAACCGTCCCTACTACAACTAAATACAAAAGTGTGTATTATCTATTTGTGATTAATTATGATGAAACACTAAAGTTAACGAAATATTAAAAAATTGGTATTTAAAGTCAGTACTCAATGAAATAACTGTTTAAAATTTTCGTGGCAGATTTTAAAGTAGAGGATTATCATGTGAACGAAATTGCTCGAGTTCTGTCACAGAAAGTCCCAGTAAAAGATTGGGCTGATGTTATGGACGACTTACTTACTATGGCCATGAAAAACGAGGTTCCAATGGACACAACTCATCGTCAAAAGGTCACTAGATGCATTGCGGTGTGGGTGATGAAAATGGATAGTAAAGACCGGTGGTTCTCTACAATTGTTGACGCGGTTAGGCTAACCGCGGGTACTGCAGCCGGTAATCTCCTTAAAAGGCTGTTATAATTGCTTCCCTCTCCTTTAATTGTCATTCCGTTGGTTCATTTTTAAAAGTTTACTTACATTTTGTTTCAGAGGAACTGGAAAAAAATGCTTCTGACTTGGAAAAAATGAAATAAAATTGTTGGATATGAACTGCCACAAGATTCCAAAGGTTCTTGTAATTATCTATGTGATTATTAAAATGTCAGCTTTTCAATTGCTATCAACTTTGACCTATACTTGTTTATCATTATGTCATGCTTCTCAGTGCAAACATTTATTTCAAATTCCGATTTCCTACCCGAATAAGTGATCATAATATAACGTTTTGATATTGTTAAAGAAAACATTTCATGAGATGCACAGGGAAAAGTGTTTTGTTCGAATGGGTACAAACTCACTCAGACATGTTATATAATTTGGAACTTCAAATAGAGTCGAATTTACATACACCGTTGCTTCTCTCCCCCAGGAGCTCAGTGGGTGATCCCATAAATAAAGTGGGGGAATATGGCCATGAATTTTCTTGTTCACTCTATTTAAAGCTGATCCGCATGGTCTGGGGAACAACAGAGCACAGTTCAACAGAAACAAAAATTCGAACAGAAAGTCGCTTTCCCGCGTACATCGTGTATCCTGTGAAGTATTATTCTCTCGTTAAGTACAGATATGATTTATAATGATGTTTGATTACATGGGTTCGATTAAACTTTTCAATACAAAGCAAGTACTTTTTTATTTGAAAAATTTAGTAAAACTATTTCCTTGATCTCATTTAACAATATGAAATTATGCGTTTATAATTAACATTGTCGACATTATAATAAATAGTTTCTCTTTGCCCTTCACTACGGTATCTTATTGCAACTTTAAAACTACATCATTACAATTTTGTGAATTAAAATTAATTGTGTTGATTTGATATCAAAGCAACACCAAGGAAATTCAGTGTAGGTTATTCATATTATATGTATGTAGGTTCTACGTAGTGTTAACAAGGAAAAGCTTTTGAACGAATTTAGATAGTTAAATATTTATATAAGATATTGGCATATTGACATCGCGTTTCGCGTATATTTATTTTTTACAATTGAGGGTGAAAGCAACAGAAAGGAGTTGGATTGGTGATGCAACTTTATAAAATGGAATAACTTTACATGATGATCGATCTAATACCAACATAAAATGCAAACATTCGATAGAGTGTAAATAAATGCTGAGCAAGGGATACGAAAAACAACCAATGTGTATTTACATATGCAGGGTTTGGTAAATTTAACTTTTTCAGCTAAAACCCCATTACAGTGGGATTAAATTGTGGTTAGTAGCTATAATATAGTAATCAATCTAACGTTAATTATTAATCACACCAAGCTTCTCTATGGTCAAATGTTTTTAAACATTATTGGTCCGGCTGTGATAAGTATCCGAAACCGTGCTTATATGGATAAAAGCGAATCCCCACACTTTTCGTAATCTATTGAGTCCACGTGGTAAATTGCTAACAAGAAATGTCCACGAGTGAAGCAGTCATGAAAAATTTTATTTTATATTACAAAACAAAATAATCTCCCGGTGGAGTCCTTGGCATTTTCCGATTTGCTTTTTGGAGATTCGTTATATTTCTATTCTTAGAACATTGAAGACATGGAGTGAAAATTATTCTGCTTTTTAGTTTCCAGAGGTAATTATGTTTTTCTCAATTGGTACAAATAAATGATCAAAATAATAAGCAACCACCACTTATATGTTTCAGGCTGGAATCTGTCTCCGAAAAATAATATGGGTCAGATTTTTGGGAAATTCAGTAGGAGGATAATTACATCGGTACATTTGCCATTATTACATCGGAAGGGAATAAGTGGGACTCCTGAGGACACTGTTGATGCAAATGCTTTTCCTATTCATACGGCGGCGTCCAAAGGTGAACTCACACTTTTGAAGAACCTACTTGAATCAGGTCAGCGCAATAATTCGGATATATACGACCTAACAAGAAAACTTGACACCGAAAACCGCACCCCGCTTCATTCCGCCGTCTTAGCTGGTAAAATACATAGAGGA
>JABASC010005332.1:0-10390 GCA_019776185.1 Plutomurus gul
TTAAACAAAGGTTGTATTATTTTAGTAATTAAATTGACCAAGGTACCCCGATTTTAGAGGTCTAAGACATTTATTTCACCCTAGTGAAAACGCGTGGCCAAACTTTTTATATATGTGCGAACAAATTGGCAGTTTCAGTGAATTTAAATATTGCGTACATTCTGAGTTGATTCCAGTTATATGTCAATTAATTCCAGTTAATGCCAATTAATGCCAGTTAATGCCAATTAATGCCAGTTAATGCCAATTAATGCCAGTTAATGCCAATTAATGCCAGTTAATGCCACTGGACTGGAATTAACATCCGAAAAGTGGAATTTACGAAACACTTGACATTTGTGCTATGAGTCTGCGCCTGGTGACTCCAATTCATTGAATTATCAGCAGATTCCAATAAAAATCTCAGAAACCTTTTGTTTAAAGTGACAATGAGTCATTCCTTCGACATTTCAAATTACCTCATACGCACAAACAAATAAAACAGTGCAATGCAATGTAAATGCTATTTATAAACACTTTTATAAACGCATTTACAATACTTTTAAATAACAATGGGTACAGAAATTCGAAAATTTTTGTGGGATCTGTTTAACTGAACATCTAAATCTATTTTGTGTCTCATTTTTCGCTATTAACAATTTGAAATTGCAAGAACGGATACAAATGCTCAGACTTGATTCATAATTAGAGACATGTCCTATCGTGGTGGTAATTCAAAAATTAGGGTTCCCAGTCAAAATTCAATTTATTTTTGGATATGATTATAATTATTGCATACAAAGTGCAACAGAATTGGCATAATGGGAATGGGTGTACCTGATTTGGTCATGGAAGAACTATTTATTGTCTTTATATATGCATATAGACTAGGTCGACTAGGTGGTTGCGTACATGATGCATGAATAATTGAACAAGTGTGCACTGAGAGCAGCAATACAAACAGGTACATGTGTTTTGACAGCAAATGACAAAATCTACGTGGTTTTCTGCTCATTTCAACTAATGTCCACCTTATCACTACTATCCATCACAAAATGACATCATCCAAGCATAAGTACATGCAAGGCATTAAGTCAACTACAACTACAACTACACATATCCACGTAAAACACATATGGACAATCGTTTTCCGTGAGCCAACAATTAAATGAACAGAATTATCAACACGATAGGCATGATCTCATTGACTGGTAAACATGATCTCATGGTGTAATAATTTTGTCGTAATTAGTTTATCGACACTGATTTACCAAATCTACATGTATTGTACTGTGAAAAGAGCCGTTTATTCGAAATACCTTTGTCTTTTCATCATAAAATTGATGCGCTCTTAAGCAGTGTTTGTTTTCTCGAATTGTGAAATGTGTGTATATCTCAAGAGAATTGGCAAAATTGCTATTTGGTTAAATAAAATCCACGTATTATGTGCTCTAAGAAATGATCATTAGTGTCATATATATTTTATTAATGATTGCGATTGCACGCAAAGCAATATTATCAATTCAATGGATTCTTTTGTAAGATAAATATGTAGAAGAGGTGGAAGAAGGTGAGCGTGTATTAGAGTCACCGGATTTTCATCAATCTGTAATCAATTACATTGAAGACTACACTACACAACACTTCATCTCATTGTTCGCTCTATCTGTGTTGGAGCATTTTTTTTATTCTCATCATATGACCTTCGATTCCATTTGAATTCCAATGTAAATAAAAATACAAATGTACACGTCAACCGAAAATAGAATCCGGTATGACTCTATCTAATCTATTCTATACGCTATTGTGTAAGTAGAATGTTAATTTCAAATGAAGATGCAAAGTTGTCTTATGCGTGATCATCAGAATGACCACTCAATTCACATTTATTAGACATTTACGATTATCTGTAACTCATCAGCTCTAATGGGAAAGTCCATTCTCCTCTGTACTTACTTATTATCGATATTCCTTATATAATAGCTTTATTTATACACACACAATTCCTTCATTTAAAATTTAAACTTTAAATAATCAGTAAATAATTTTTTATTTTAGCCACCATCCGTAAATATTAGTAAGTAAGAACAATTCATAAAATTATGCGGACTTTATAACCGGGTTCACTTAATCTTTCCATGGATTTTCTAGTATCATTTAGTTTAGTATTGGATGCGGTAAAGGCAGTTAATTTGTAATCTCTACTTTGATGCAGCCAAGACTACCAAATGGGAGGAGTTCATTCGAAGAATAAATTGAACTGATATTACATCTGCAATACAGCATCCAACTGGGATATCTATACACGTCTTTGTATTGTTTAGGTACATACTAATATAGGATTTTAAAAGGAGATTATATATATATGTATGATGTAGCATTCAAGCAGGTAATAGGCCGTGTGTGATGTACAGATTTCAGATGGATAGAGAGAGAGAGAGATTTTAATTGCGCTCATTGGGATCTATAATGGAAATGCATGCTGGAGTCCCGTAGTCAAATGAAATAGCCGTGAGTCTAATCATGCATATCACATTCTCTCATCTCCGCTCCACCTTAAGGGTACACAGAACTGTTGTACAATGTGTACGCAGGGACGCCACGGACACAGGGAAAACAAGTGGGACAAGTGTCGGTGATTAGTAATAGCAGTAGATTTGTGTACCTGTGTGAATAGTAGTAGCATTATGTGCACGGGCACACAGGGATCACACAGAGGGAATGTTGCTGGTGCTGCATGCAGACATCGTACACATTAATTGCCCAGTAGCATCTTACCTTTCTCACCGATCTCACGCACACACTCCGAACACAAGAACTCACCTCGACAAAGCTCATTCTCAAGACTCACTCCGTTGTAAACATAAATCTTCTGTAATTTTCATCTCGTTCGCACTTTGCACAATTTTCACTGCAAAATTTACGAAATGATTTTTGTGGCGGCCGCCGCAATTGTGCTAGCAGGTTTTCAGTGTGTTCACACCGAGAGTGTTCAGCTGTTGCTGTACCCGGTGCCAATTCCTGCAAATGGGGTCATACAAAAGGCCACAACAGCACTCCTCACATCAAATGTCCAGTTTCAACTGAGAAACACAAAAGATGGAACTTACCACTTTGGATACGACTCTGGTAAAACAATTAAAAAACAAATCTCAGAAAGGTCTACGGTACATTCATTATTTACTTGAACTGACATGTAAAAGGAATTAAATGGTAACACAGGAAGTGAAGACCACAAATCGTACAGGGAAGAGAAGAGAGAGGCTTCCGGCCGGGTTGTCGGGCGCTACGGATACATATCTCCGGAAGGAATCTGGAATCGGGTCGAATATGAAGCGGACGAACGAGGTTACAGGTCCGTGTCCATTATTTCTTAATTTCCATGTTTTAAGTAATAGTTTTAAGTGATTCACTGGCAAAGTTTTATTTATTGTATTATTAGGGCCAAGACGTCCAATTCAAATCCCCAGGTGTACTACCAACCGACAGAACTCCAAGTTATTGGCCCTATCCCGAAGCCTTTCAGCCAATTTTTCAAATTACAGTGAATCCTCTCATTTGTTTTCTTTGTTTTTGCACGATTCTCTATGAATGTCATTTAGATTCTCATTTATGCATTTCTATTGGCTCAGCGTTCAAGACTGATCCATTTTATTACATGGGATTTCGGGGAGAGAATGCATTTTTTATTAATTTGCAGCGTCATATTCTTTCACTATAGGCTTTAATTAAGGGTGCTCGGGTTCTGTAGAGTATATTACATATGTTTGCGTAGTATAAAATATGCAAATATTTTGGCAAGAATTTACCTATTTGAGAGAAATATTTGCGAATAAATTGAAATAAGACTCATATTGAAAACATACCAAAGCACACAAACACATGCACTTCTTTACTTTCAAAAAATTCATCCACGCGCAAAATCTCCACATATTTTTTGCTATCACAATTATTTAAACAAAAAAACTTGGGTTTGTTTGTGAATGAAGCGTTGTTAGATTTTAGTGAATGAAAATGTAAATTCATTCACAGTGTGCATCCTGTATAATCTTACTCAACTATAATTTTCTGCTCACATATTCCCGATATCTTATTGGAAGAAATCATCTAATCATATCTATACATTTGTGTATAATAACGTTCTTTGTAAATTATTGTACTTAATCGAATATCAGGGCTAACAAGCTCAACACTCATAATACTTAATGATCGGAGCTTTCTTTTAAAAGATCTCTACTTTTTATTACTCCCCAATGTATATCTTTTATCGTCCATGGATTTACCACTGTATTTACCACCACCATGTGATGGCAATTTCTGACTGGATGCAATCATAGACGAATACAGTTAAAAAGCAAGGTAGTAATTACGGACAGCTTGTAGCTCGTGAATATCACGAAAAAAGGTGGTATTACACGTACAGTTTGTAAAGAAAAGGAGGGGGAAATCTCACATTGAAATTTTATAAATAATGTTCAAAACGAAGAATTTTCTCATTTCAATAATTACCAAATCTTGGGCTTTTTACATAAAACATTTGCACTTTCAGCTCTCCAGGTTTAGATGCGGATTGTGAGGTTAAGTATACATCAAAGTGATATGCATCAAGATTTTCACAACGAACTGCCTTTGAAAGCAAATCAGAGTATTGACTTGCAAAATGTAGTCACGTCGAATTCAGTCCAACTCATTAGTTCAACAAAGGACTGGCCAACAGTAGAAACTGACTAATGCGGCTTAGCAGATTGAGCGAGTGGAAAATTGCAAAAAGTGACAGTAAAAGATCATTTATTTTTAAGTACGTGGAATGGAGTGCAACACATTCGCATAGGTATTTCAAGTAGTACATCCTGTGGGAAAGTGTACTAGGTTAGGTACACAGGAGAGAATGAACGAGAAAACCTGCTTGAATTTTGAAACTGGGACTACAAGAACTTGTCACGATTTCCCGATTAGAACGCGTTCCTCAATCTTTATTATGGTCTCGTTGCGTTTTAAGTGGACAACATCGTGAGCGCTGGACCACTTTCATCTGTCTATGATTCCACACAAAGGCCACCGAATACTTTTCCTACTCTCTGCCGGACCAGCGCAATCATTATCCACAACACACTCAGCCAACTTGCATACTATTGACCGTCATAGTCTGAAACTAAATCCATTTGGGCCAAAAATAAATTAAAAATTAAAACTCAACTGCAAAAATTAACATTTTAACATAATTAAGAAATTTATTGACATTTTCAAGCTTTTACATTTGTTAAAATTTAACAATGAATAGTAAGTATAAAAAAATTGGGATTTGTATCTTGTTACCGCTTCCATTCGTCGGCCAAGTTAAGCCACTTTGATTTGATCATGTCGGCTGCCTTTTCCCCAATCATTATCGTAGCAGCATCTGCAAAATAATAAAAACAAATTCTCACTAAACTCACTCAGCAATTCAATTCAGGTGAGACATGTGTAATTTTTTTTATAAGCATTCAGAGTAAAATAGTCTTTACTGGTTTCACCAGTCACAGTGACTGGCATTGTTGAAGCATCAACGACTCTCAAACCTCTGACCCTTCGCACCATCAAGTTAGAATCCAGAACGGTGCCCATGCTGCATGTACCTACAACGTGATGTTGGGTGATTGAAAAGTGGCGCGCGTAGCATTCCCAGTAGGCGTCCGTCCAACTCCGAATGTGTTCACAGCCCGGAAAAGGTGTGTTCGTAAACGAGGTTCCAATGGCTCGAAACACTTTCGTTCGTTCCACCAATTTCTAGATAAAAATTTAGAAAAATTCAATTTTTACAAAAGGGATTTCTGCAAGCTTTGATTGTTAGATTTTTTACCATTGCTTTCTTTATACCATACACCATCACTTTCACATCTTTCTCGTTGTTTAGATAGTTCGGTTCAATTACAAGATCATCGAAGGGAAGAAAAGATTTCAACCTAATTTCTCCTCTAGCAATTGGACGGACGGGACTTACAATCTGAGAAAAGGATTCTTTACCGACAGCGTGTGCAAAATATTTTGTTAGGATATCTTCTCGAAGTCCGTAACCACGAGCCATGTTTTTAGCAAAGTCTGCGCCGATAGAGACACCGGAAAGGATGAGCTCGATGTCGGGCCAGTTTTTATCCTCACTGTAGTTGCTGGTGATGAAACCCATGGCTTGAACTCCTGATGTTGTTAGGGTCCCTTTCCCTTGTGTAAAAAATTCGGCAACTGCACCAGCGTTCGCATCTCTCTCAATTGAAAACGTCAACGGTTTATCAATGAAAAATGGACCTAAATAAGTTGAAATTTGATCATGCAAATTTTTCCCCACCGGAAGATTTGCGACCAGCTCAATCTAAACAAATTTTAATACATTTTGACAATGTAATTTGTCTGATAAATATAATTAATTCAATTAAAAATATGTAATTGTATAAGCTTGTATTTATAACTCGTTTGAAAATAAAATTAGTGATGTACCCCAATTTCTTTTAAATGCTTTCGGGGACCCACCCCAGACAACATAAGAATTTTTGGTGAGTTAATTGCCCCCGCGGAAAGAATAATTTCTTTGTCACTGTACGCAGTTTTTTCGATTCCGTGATGATCGTACAGAACTCCATACGCTCGTTTCGTTTCATCAAACAAAATTTTTTTGACGTAAGCAAATTTACGTATTGTAAAATTTGTGCGGTTGCTTGCAGGATCTATGTATGCAGAGTAAACACTGTGACGACGTCCTTCTTTCATCGGATAGAATATTCGATTAAAACCTTAAAATACAAATACACCAGTATTTAAGAAAATTACAAAGTAATAATATATATTACATAAAAGGAATCCAAAATAATTTTGTAATTTTTGCGTACATTTATGATGCGACTCTATAATGTGTATGAAAAAAATGAGAGAGCTTGGCAACCCAGATAAAGGGGAACTACACACTACAAAAATCTTAATGGAATCTTTAATTCGTCAGGCCGCAAACTTTTGAGGCCAAAATTTCAATTTTCACTGAACAGTTTGAGTATATCATAACTGCCAATTAATCAGCTTCTCATTTGCAAACTTAAATTATTTGAAAACAATATTGTCCACGTGATTTATGGACGTTCCCTAAGCACACGCACTCGACTCGAGCCTAAAACTACCTTGTTTGTAGTAGCCATTTAAGTCTACTCTTGGGTAGCCCAATTCTTTTGCAGCTTCTACGTACATGTTTGCCATTCCCGTGTAATCAGGCACTTCAATGTGCATCGGACCTTCTGTTCCATGTACCCGCACTGAAAAAAAGATATTTTATCTTGTAAACAGGTATGAGTGAGTTGCTACGGTTTGATAATGGTTTGTCGAAATACTAATATTTGGAAGTAATTTTAAAAAAAGGTCAGAAAACACAAATGTATTTGTGCCAAAACTTATAATTGACATACGATTTTCTCGGGCCGTATGATAGGTTTCACTCTTTTTAAAATACGGAAGCACATTTTTGTAACTCCACGATTCGTCTTTTAATATACGTGCCCAATTGTCATAATCCCGGGGGTTTCCTCTTGAATGAATCCTGAAATGAATTACAATTTGAAATTATCCTTGAAAATAGTATTGCATCACATTACTTTGGCGAAATCGTGGACGTACATAAAATTGGCATTAGATGAGCCACCGAGTCCTTTACCCGCCGACCACGAAGACTTCTGCAAAAACCATTTCAAGAAATATATTTATGAGACAAATATTTTTACGGACAGTTGAACATTCAGAAACTAAATTCTTTGAAACATATAATTCAAGTTCATTTTGACATGTCTGTCCTTTTTGCAAATGTTATTTACGTTAACCCTAAATCGAGAGTGAGAAAAACGACAGGCTTGCTGTGATTTCATTTCATGAGATTAAATTCTTAGTTTAATTTTTTAAAGTAACTTACGTTATCAGGTGCGGCAAAGCACGAATGCCGTTGGGGAATCGTTTTAAAATCCCAGTCCAGTTCTGGATATTTCAGAAGTAGAAGGCACATAGCGGGTATCAGTTGTAGGTCGACCATATCACCACCGGCTTCCAACAGCAAAACCTTGTTACTCTCTTCTTCAGATAGCCTGGCCGCAACTACACCACCCCCAGAACCACCACCGACTACAAACGAACACTCATATCATTATTTGAACATTCATTTACGATACAATATTTATTAGGAATTCACTTATTATGAAATATGCATTTAAGTAGTTTTTTAAAATTGCTTTTCCTTACTGACGATAAAATCGAAACGATCGGCATCTGAGCGAAGAAATGCTCCAATATTGTCCGCAACTTTTTCAGCTCTTTGTAGGCTGCTGATGTAGAATCCGATTCCAACTGTAGTGACGATTACAGTGAAAGTGGATGCATTTAAAGCACCGAATGTGTCAACGGGGGCCCTAGGCCTTCGGTAAAAGGCTGAGACCATATCACAAAATTTATTCTACTTATAGTTTCAATCAGTAACATGTATTGCACGCTGCTTCGTCTACTGCACTTTGATCAATTCAGAGATGGACCACATGCTTAATACCCTGGCCATAAATATCAAGGTCATTTTCCACAGGTTGTAGTCAATCATATACCTAGTTACATCGATTACAATAAATTGTGTTATTCTAGGGGTCAATGAATTGTACAGACAGCATATATTACATTAATTGTTCAACGTAATAAGGCAGAATTAAATGGAGTCAGTGGCGGATTCAGATTTTTTTGTGGGGGGTGGTCATATCTCCCACTTTTATTTGTTTCCACCGGAGCCAAATAAAACCGGAGCCCTCCTTCCAACTCCCATATGAATTATACCGAACCCCACGCCCAATTCATTTCAATTCAATTCATTTTTATTTATGTGTCTTACCCCAACAGCATTACAGTTAATGTTGATTTCCATGTAGAGACACAAGAAATAAAATAAGGAAAACAAAAGTAATAACAAATAATTTTTTTGGACAAATATAGTTGTAAATACCATCTAATTCTAAATATAATCAGCAGATCTTTTTTCGACAATGTGAGCTTTACCATTCTAATTAAACCATCACCATTTAAAAACTCCTTGTATTTCCAGCTTCTAGGCAGTTTATTGTTCCAAATCGAGATAGCTGACCATAGTACTGAGTCCAGTACCACTGGAACTGACACAACTAAAAGAAAGGAAATTGTGTTGTGTGGATTGGATTTTGGAAATAAACTCAAAGCTTTATAATTTCGCATTTTCTAATTGTTTCTTACAGTTAGTATACGCAGATACATACATAGATCACACCTCCTTTGTCGGCTTTAGAAATTCGAATCCGTTATGGCATAAAGAATGTGATTAAGTAAATGCTGCTGGAACTATGTACTTACTAAATTATGTACAAAAAAGTAAACCTGAAAACTTATTTAAATTTCTTTTAATGCACTTAGATTAATTCAATTTGGATACACATATTTCTTTAATTTAGAATGTTTATTAGGTTAATTATGCCACAATTTCGAATTTGCAAAGTTTCTGCATTGGATTGTACATACATACCAGACGACAATTTGTTGTAGTATGTATTTATTATGTATTTGTAGTGTATGTAGTCGTGGTGCAATTATTTGTTCTATTCTTGCGGGTGTATGTATTTTTTTAGGTTCTTCTGATAGAAATGATAGCAGAAGAATCATTTGATAATTTTAGATACCCACAAACCCAATTACGACAGAATCATTAAAGTACACACAATTCATTTACATACTATTTGAGAATAACAATTAGGCCTTCACATCCTTCCCGTGTTCGGGGTTGAAAGTTGTTAATCCAGAGTTGATTTGGAAAGGTTCGTAGGTCAAGGGCACTCTGCTGAGCTGAGATCTCGGAAGGTCCTTGTGGTATGCATTCTAAACCCGAAGCACAGAAGCATTAGATATGTTTTTACAACAACCAAACTATTACCAAACAATGTTCTAATTTACCACCCATGCTCCATTTTTACCACCCACCTGGTAAAAACGGTAAAAATGGTAAAAATGGAAGAACAAAGAGATATCAAAATCTATGTTTGAGAAAGACTACAAGTATGAAATTTGAGGAATGTCAATCCACTCCATCAGTTGGTACAAATCGCAGCATTTCTCGCAACTTTTTTAAATTCATTCATTTTACTGATTTATGCATGTGAAAGTGCTGTGTGTAGATTGAATAAAATTAAATCTAAATACTTAAATTAGTGTTCCTGACTGTTATGCACAATCATGTTTTACCAATTTTTACCATTTTTAACACTTACCACCTAAAATTGACTGTGCATTTTTACCACCCGTTTTTACCAAGGGGTAAAAACCACTTCTAAAGAACACTGCAACCAAATTCTCTGACAGAATTTTGAAACAATAAAAACGCATTTTGGATTGTACTGAATGTAAC
>JABASC010005333.1:0-10390 GCA_019776185.1 Plutomurus gul
AGCTTCAAAATGAGTTATTAACGAATAAAATCCGTTCATTCGTACGCACGCTATAATTTTTCAAACGTGTGCAGCTTTCATTAGAACACCCAGTACATCTTTATTTTCAATAACTTTTTCCAAACGGGTTACCATGTTTTTCTGGGTCAAAAGGGGGACAATTAAATCTCTACAAACATTTAGGCTGAATTTTACCGAAAAACACCAAATGAACAAAATTTCGGGAAAATTTTACCATTTTAGAGGAAAGTCGGAAATGCTTTCCGACAAATGAAATGTTATCTTATCTTTGGAGGCGTTCGGAATAAACTTTTTTATGGTCATGGGAATCCGAAGTTCGGCCATTAGGCCAAAAATGTTCGTGCAAATTCATCTAAAGTAATGACACAAATGACGTTTTGGAAGGAAAGTGTGTGAATTTTGTACGACTTTGAAAGAAAATTGGCAATAAAGAGAGCAACATGTCATATGTATATAGTGGTGTCACTCAAGTTTTCCATTACATCCAAATCCATTACATTTAGTAAATCGCTGTTCTCTAAGCTGGCCAAAAGGGGATAAGGGGTACACTGTGCTCGAAAAGGGTATAGAAGTGAGACAGGGGAGACACATTTTTAAAAGGGGACCAATGGCCACCCAAACTAAATAACGTAAATTACGTTGTCTCAACGTATTCTAATAATAATTACATATTGCCTTTTTGAGAGAGATTACAGAAAAGAGGGATGTTTTTTGGAATTAAGACACAAAGAGCTCAAACATGAGGTTGGGATAATTTGCAGTCAGTTGGCGAAATTCGTCAGATTGGTTAACGATTTTGTTTTTGTTTCTGCAAACACAAAATATCAGAAACACAGCGATGATGAAGTTGTTAAAAATCAAACTCTAGAAATATTTATATTTATTTTCAGGTCTTACGCTTTCATTATCGCAAATGCCTTTCTTGTGAGCTTGGACGAATTTATATCCTTCCCCAAGGTATACATTTGGATGGAATTTTCTGGTTTGATAGTTGAAATTAGCACAGCCTCAGAAATCTTCTTAAGTTCCGCCAAACCATAGATTTCAGCGGCAACAATTGTCTGCTCTGCAACCTGTTCCAGTGAAAGTACCTTCCCCGTGTAAACGTAACGAAGCATTTCCTCAAATCCGATTGCATCAATTTTATTGTCAATTATCAACTGTATTGGTTCAGAATTCTCTTTCGATGTCTCATTTTGTGCTTGTAAAATTGTTAAGTTGTTGATAAGATCAGAAAAGACTGGACTGCTTGCTATATAATATTTTCACAAAAATATTTATATTTTCTTGCAATCCCCCCAGAAATCTTTAATATTTTCAATCCAAAAATATCTTACTAGCCAAAATAATTCTGTGAGCAGGAATTTCTTCTTGTCCAAATTTGATAATCATATCGGTGTAGCGGTCATCATGCAGCATGCTGTTGGAATGCCTTAAATAAGGAGGAAGCAGTGTTTGTTGCGAAGTCACTCCACCCGCTGACCCTTCAACATCCGGCATTTCGATTTCGTGACAAGTTTCAGACCCCGAATACTTGGGTTCGGTTGGAAAATAGGCCACTATAAAAAATCTCAGGTGAATATCGCCATTAGAATTGTTTGACCTAGATCTCAGAATATTATCGAATGCCTGTTGAGTGTCTGGCCACGAAAAAGTATACGCGTATTCTAATGTGCTGGAATATCCTCTGGTGTTGAAATATCTTTGCTGAATCATGACTGCATTCAAGGATTTCTGCAGCGGCAACACTATCTCCCGATTGTCATGAACTAAAGAAAGATTGATTCCAAAACTGATTTTCTTTTGCTGTCTCGCCTCATATGAGTATGTAGCACCAATTTTCATTTCCGTTCTTGAATTTACCTTTGTCTTGGAAATCTTGAAGTACCTATTAGAAATAACAATTTATCTGTAACATTTTAGACAAAGAAAACTGATCTGTTTTAATTAACATTCAATCAAAATAATGAATGCAGTTACCATTTGCCGTCCACATTTTCTGATTTGAAACTGATTTCTTCGGTTTTAAGCTCGAAAATCTGATCGAATCTTCGAAGGTAAATTAAATAATTTAGCAAACCCTTTACTTCCCATGTGTGAAGCAGCACCTCCTTTCCCAGTGAAAGCTACAAGTTGTAAAATAAATATTGATAAAATATTTCTTAGTTTACGGATTATTTTATTTTGTATGATGATGTTTAGAATTCTTACTTGTGTACTGCTACAGCGGGTTAAATTTGCAGAAATATTGGAATAGTCAACTTGGTCTATGTCGGATGTGTCATCGAACGCATTTGTATTTGCTGAAATATTGTTGTGGCATACACTTAAACAAATGGCGAACCGACAAATTCTATTTGCAATTTTATTCATTTTACAATTTAAACAACCTGCTGCTGTATTGTTAAACTAAGAAATATTTTGCCAACCTTAAAAATGTTAACAAATTTGAACCTAAAATATTCTCGTCTATTAGTTTTTCGCTAATAAAGATGGCAAAGTTTCATTTCCATCGTTCTAAAATTAGATCAGGAGCTTACATGAAGGATTCACTTACGTTTACGTTCACCGTAATGATATAAATGATAATATTATTGAAGTGCATGAAAATTCGTGAATTTTATAATATTATTTTAGGTTGAATCGTTGAATGAATATACAAATAATGATCCCTGCCCTCCCACACCTCTGTAAAAAGTGGTGAAGTGGAAAATTGTAATTGATAACCTTTCCACCCCGCAATAATCGCAAGTTGGTGAAATAGCTTCACTTCATCGTGAGCAACACGAGACAAGCAATGAACTGGACAGTTTATTCATGAAAGTGTATCCAGTATTTATCACATTAATTATTTGTGTCGCCTAATAAAAGTGTAACATCTAGATGTGTGTCTCTGTCCTGTTTTGGACACGAGTTATGATCATTCCAAACTAAAATGAAAGGAAAAGTTCGAATTTTTATTTCTGGGGATCATCAAATTTTTATTTAAGGATTACTTCTTCATTCAAACGTACGTAAATTCTTACAGAAACAAAAAATTCAACCTTTTATCAATGAGAATAAAAACACATTTGTAACATATAATTGGGGATATTTAATCGTCCGGAGAAGACTTGCTGGCCTCCTTCTCAACTTCCGTGCAATAAATTTAACCTGAGTCTCAACTTTCACTCTTCCATCCTTTTAGTATGACAAAGGTGTTCCTTATGGCTGTTCAAAGTTTACCTCGATTTCTACGTGATCAGAAGAATCTTTTAGACTCTGCCATTTGACCAAAATCTAAAGATTTTTGTGACAAATAATATTGACAAATGTTTAATTAATTGCAATAATACTTACACGTATTGTATTCAATTGCAAATTGCAATTTTGTCAACAAATTAGTACGTAACATTGAGAAATACATTTATTTTTTCATTGACTTTATATTTCTATTTAGATTCTACAAAAGTAGGTAGATAATAATTGTATTGAATTTTCGTGCTCTGGATATGGTAAAAGGGGAATATGATTCACAAAGTTCTTTAAGATTTCCATTCGTGGACAATTTTTTTGGCCAAACTGTCCAAATGTATAAAAATATATGTTGCCAATAGTCCAGTATGCAAGTACGCATGTGTATATATTTAATTTATTTTATGGGGATTCAGTAAGATTTTAATGTGTTAGTTGACAAGAGCAATAAATTTCACAACAGAAGAACAATAAACAATGCTACAAATTAATCTTTTCAAAATGTTCGGGGATGCGTGTGATTACACATACTTTATTTGACTGTTTAGCTCACACAAATGATGGGAGGATGTGGTATTTACTAAACGAAGAATATTCTAATTAAAATATTCTTCCCCATTATTTGCACTTTTTTTGCAAAGAAGTTTCAGGAGCCTATGTTTGTTCCATTCCATTGCACAGCTTACTGATGTTTTACGACAAATATTTCCTACAAATCGTAAAAGTAAAAAAAAAGAAACGGAGATACGACTGACGCTTTGATTAACTGCATGATTAGGTATTGTTTCTGTACTTATGCATATTTATTGCGTAATTTCAACCGTTCCACAGGGAAAGTAAAAGTTCTAATTTTAATTTTTGGGGTTCATTACATTAAACTCTTATCCGAATTAATATTTTGCCAAAACAAAGAATTTGACTTAATCAGTGGAAGTGCAATTGGGAATAATTAATCTTCCGGACAAGACTTGCTGGCCGCCTTCTCGACTTGTTGGGAATAAGCCTCGATAGTGAATCGTATCCTTAGGGTTTCGGATTTTCTCATTTTGGACCTTCTCTCTTCCACCGTAGTATCTTTAATATCGATAAGGGGAAACTCGAAGTATACGAAAGGAGTTTCCTGTGGTTTTTCATGGCGAAATCGCACTCTTAGATTGTTTTGGAAGTGCTCGCGCTCACGCTGCTCAAGTTGGTCCCGTTCTGCTTGTTCTCGCTCCTCATGCTCGCGCTGACGCGTTTCACGGTCACGCTGACGCTGGCTCTCATAGTCACGCAGACGCTGAATCTCACGGTCACGCTGACGCTGGATCTCATGCACACGCTCTTGCTGCTCGCGTTGGCCCTCTTGGGCACGGTCCTGCTGCTCGCGCTCCTGCTGCTCACGTTCACGTTCTTGTTGACGCTGATCATGCTCACGCTGGCGCTGCTCCCGTTCGCGGTCACGATCAAATGCACCTTTTGGGCCCTGTGCGCGTCCAGCCCCCCTTCTCGTACGATTGTGTTTGTTGGAATTGGCTTCCACTTTCATCTGCTCCGAAGTTCGATCCACACCAAATCTTAATTTGGAGTAATGCGGGGAGTCCCTGTGCTTCTTTATTGAATATCGTAGAGAAATTTGAAACAGTTTGCTCAAGGAGTCCTGTGGATCAGCGAAAGTATAGTTTGCGTATACTATAAATCGTCCAGAAGTTTTAATGCTAGATATCTGAAAAGTCCTATGGATGACGAAGAAAAATGTATAAATAAATCATAATGAATATATTCCTAAATGATTGTAATTAAAATTCAAGAATACTGTCAACAAATTACCATTTTCCCTTCATTGCGTCATCAGCAAAGGAAACTTCATCAGTTGTGACTTCTAATATCCTGCCCAGGTTGTCATAAGATGCCAGAGTTGGTACAAAAGTGCTAATTTTCCAGTTGTAGTTGAATGTCTTCTTTACAAGTGATACCTTATTTGCAGAAAACATTGGTTACGTTTATAAATCGTTATTAGTCCAAGCTATTTATCAAGGAAACAATTAGAATCGCAACTGAAATCCAAATTTATAAAATTAGAACCGAGAAGAAGACTCATTCAAAAACTATTTACTTTCGTAGTGGAGCACATAGGAGAACTAGGAGTTTTCGGACTGCTGGTACTTCCTGTCGTTCCTGCTTCCCCGCTGCTGGCTTCTTCTTCCTGAGTCCCATTCAAAGTAGTGAAATCACTTTCAGTAGTAGAACCAGTCTCGGTCGTAGATTCTGGATCTGGATTCAGCGTGGGAAACGGAGGAATAAATTTTCTTTGGCATAAACATATTTGAAACAAAATGGATAATACTAGTAAAATTAGTCTGCTCTTTTCATGTAGTAGTTTCATTCTTTAGCTTTTTTTAATGCCAGTATTTTAATAAATTATTTTGAGTCTGTTAGAGACGAGCCTTCTAAATGAAATACATACAGTTTACTGACTGCTTTTTTGAATCAGGGACTTGTCTTTACATCATTTGACATTGAGAAATACGATTACTTTTTCATTGACTTTTTTCTATATGCTATTACTGACATAATTTGACCCTGGAATAGAACACATTGGAGATTGAATTGGCAAAATTTACGTCTGTATTGTATATAACCTTATGTAATTTACAAAATATATGTATTGTAATGTTATTTTGATTGCGCGTATTTTCATAACTGAAGAACAGTGAACAATGGGATGTGTTAATTTTATCACATAATTATGTTATATTGGTGAAAGTGGTTATGAGTGTGAGTAATGAAATTTTGTTTGCCTGCGTATATTGTACATACTTGTAGTGCATTATTAATTTTCTAATAACCATGAAAGGAATGTAAAGGAGTGACGGTGTCATCTAATTTCTTTTGCAGATTAGCATTCAGTAGATTCCACAGCTTCCTAAGACACCTCTTGTGTATCTACGATATAGCGATCTTCAGGGGACACCTCGGGGAGTTTCGGTGTTATGGGAAAGATGTTTCCTTCCCACTGCTCCATCGCTTCCTTTGTGGCCTAAATTCCAAATACTCATACGCTGAACAATATGGCCATATTTAAAAACGATTTGACTAACAACATTGCAATATAAGTAAACATCACTATTTTATTATAACATTATACTCTTTCCATCCGATCCACAGATAATTAAGGGTATGCGCTTGTACCTTACAAGAGTTTGTACACACAATAAACACATTTGGTACTTTTATATTAATATATTAGAAAAAATATTAAAAGAAATATAAAGTAGTTTATTTTATTAAATTTAATGTAAATCATAAAATCATGATCCGCAATCCATCCCACTTTGGAACATGAGGGACAAACCTCTTTGTGATGCTATGAATCACGATTTTCGTTGTAGAATTATGCTTGTGTAGTACACATTATTCTTTATACGCTGCTAATGAGGTATGGAGGCTCTAATTATGGTAATTTCATTTTCATAAGTTCAATGAAATTTGGGAAGACAACATTATCTGTTCACGAGGTAATTTTCACTAAAAAAAGCAAGTCTCTTTTATGTTGCCTGCCTCCAGTCCAGGGTGGCTCCATAAAGTTTCTTCAATTATTTTCTTTGGCGGACGAACTATCACGCCTTCAAGTTTTTCGCTTTTCGTAGGTAAATTGGTATGTACAAAGAAATTGCAGACTCCACAGTGCTGCAGTGGGATGATAGCCGATTACCGACTCATCTACAAGTTCTGTTCTGTTTCTGCCTTGCCTAAATCTAATCTTATCAAATTTTGGTTAGTAATCTAAAAATTTCAAATGTGGTATACCTATAACTATAAAGTTACTACTTAATTCATCCTGCAGGAGAGCTGTCTGTCAGTTGACAGTATTTCTTTCAGCAGGCCAGTTCTGTCTATCTCCACTCCTCTACACTCTCCACTCTCCTCTCCACTATGTAATTAATTATTTAAAGAAAAAAAGTGGCTAAAAATTTCTCGTAATTTAGCTTACATCTAGCTTACTAAGCTAATGTAACGAAATAATTTTAAGGGATTTTCTCCAAAAAATTTCTTTGTAGGTGGGTGGGGGCTTAATTTTCTTATATATTTTCATGACATGTTTAACGCGAAATTCTATTTTTATTAAATAATTAAAATTTTAAATCGTTGTTTGGGGAAAATGAAAAATTATAATATCACCTTTTTTGACACAGCAACTGGTTTTTTCATAAAATGCATGGCGTATGTAAGCTAAAATTACGACATATTTTTAACCACTATTTTCTTTGGAGGCAGCCTTAACGCCTTAAATTCGGGCTCAATGAGTGATACAGATTCGAACAGTCAGATTAAAGTTCAAATTTTGGATTTTATAAAATAATAAATTTAATTACCAATCACATGTCGGTTTGGCTCAAACAAACTACAACATTTCATTATGAGTTCAAATGGAGAATTGCAAAAGGGGGATCGAGTATTCGCTCAAGTTAAAGGTTACCCTGCATGGCCAGCATATGTAGTAAGCATTTTTGGTTATTTCCATAATTTACGACTTATTGCGTGTTGTAATTGTACAAAATGTTCATAATAATTATGATGTGTATGGTGTAATTTTTTAGGCTGGGCACAATGGAGAATCGGGACTCTATAAAGTTTATTTTTACGGCACTTATGAAACGTGAGTTCATTTGAATGCAAAGTATTCTAATACCAAGGGCGGATCTATACGTGTTCAACCCCTCCCTCCCCTCGAAATTCGCCAAACACTAGATAAAATTCGATTTTTGCCAAAAATGCCAAATTTTTTCGCCTGTAGCGCTTTTTTGTAGGTTTTCGTACAAGATTCACACATTTTCCTTCCAAAATGTGATTAATTTACTCATCAAGATGATTTTAAACAAAATTGTTCGGCATTCTGCTGATAATAAAAGTTTATTCTTACTCGAACCCCTATTATTAATTTAAATTTTATGTTTCGAAGATTTCAAGGTCACCAAAAAAATTGTCACCAAAATTGGTAACATTTTTCAGATGTGATATCAGATACCCGACCCCGTAGCGAAATGCTAAGCTACTATTATTTCAATCCTTTTTGAATGTCCTCTATGGGGACTTCCCAGCCACTACGGACAGCGCACATCGTGTCTTTAGAAACAATTATACTGGTTCGGAAGACCTAACAAAATTTTGTTTGAATGAAAAGCTTATTTGTATGTCACTAAATGGATGCTGAATTCAATTGTATACAGGAGGATGAGAGTTAGTCATCTTTTGTCTTTATCTTTCCTTCAATACCAATAGTGCTCAATCACTACCTCATCCGGGCCAGTAAAATTATCAATATAAATAAATGCATAAATGGTTGTTTTTGATTAGTTCTACCTTTGCAATGTTCCCAACAACACAAGTAAAATATTCATTTGGCTCAAACAATTATTAGTTAACTTATTAGTAGAAATGAATGTAACCAACACTAAACTAAACTCTGTGTTACAGTGGGGTCGTTAAACGCGACGAAATGGTTTTGTACACACCGGAAGCGGAAGAACCAGTAAAATGTGGAAAACCTATTTTTAAGAAAGCTTTGGAAGAGATGGAGAAAAACTATAAAATTGATGACTTTGGTCTTATAAAAGAAGGTGAACGCGAAGAAATGATTCTAGTTGAACATTTAGTTAAAAAATATATACATGGGGGTACATACATAATATCCAGGGATGTTGCCTTTTATGGTTAGTTTGCGATAATGTAGATAATGAGTTTAATAAACTGTAGGTAAATGCTTTTAAAGAGGCTCAAACTGTCTATGAAGTGGTTAATTTTGTATTGTAGAAATAAGGGTGACGGGTGTTAATAATCACAATGTAAGCAGGGGCATAGCTTGCCCTTGACAATAGATTAATTAACATTAAAATAATTAGTTAATATCAGTTAGTTTTGATTGCACAGATCTTGTGCAGAGATGGTGTAGTGTAACTTGGCGTTCTGTATTAACAAGAAGTTACATTAGCTTGTAATTTGTAATCATGATGAAGTCGGACAATGTAACTTGTAAACTATAACGACAAGCGAATAATTGTATAATTCTAACCAAAAAGTCGAACAATTGCATTGATGGGCAAAATATTAGGTTGTCAAATACAAAATACTTATGAAACCTCAAAATACAAAATACTTTTCATTTGACATTGCCCTCAAAGTGTAAAATTATTTTCATTTGACTGTCCTCAAAATACTAAATACAAAATACTTTTCATTTGACTTTGATGGCTCCCAAAATTATGTTGTCATCTGCTTGCTGGTTTTCCTATTTTGCAACTTTGAAATACTTTTCTGTGTACCAAAACCAAGCTTTGATGTGAGATTATTTTAAATCGGTGCACCTTTACGCTAATCCAAGCGAGGATACGTTGAAAAACTACACGTGCTCTGCGCGACTTCGAGTACATGCCTGAGTAGCTGCTGTTTAGAGTATTTAGCTTTTTGTACACCCTATAAATTACAAAATACTTTGCGTTCATCTTGCTGCCTCAAAATACTTCCCAAAATGCGTATTTTCAATAAATACTTGTATTTTGGCCATCTATGAACAATTGTAACTTATAATAGTAACCAAGAGGTTAGATAATTGTAACTTGTAACTTATAATCATGAAGACGAAATCTTTGGACTTAGGCAGCCGGAAAATGTCGCCTCCGTTGTCTCGACGGCCCGTCACCTCCGTTGCCCCGGCTCTGGGAATTTTTTTAGTGGAGACTCTGGGCAGTGGGCATTTTTTGGTAGTGTCAATGGGCACCGGGATTTTGGGGAAAAATTTTGGCCTGCGCTGGGCATTTTTTTTGGAAAATTTTTGGGCTAGGCAGGGCTGAGCATTTTTTGTTAAAATTTTTTTTGGGCTGGGCTGGTTCATTTTCAAAAATCAATGCCCACTCACCTCTATTCTAGAGTCTAAATCTAGACTAAGTAAAAACAAACAATTTGAACGACTCTCTGGTATGGGGTGATCCATTAAAAGGGCCGCAATTTTTGACCATCTTTGACCCCCTCCCCCTATAATTCGTCGTAAATTGTGAACCCCCCTAAAATGCCACATCTTGAAGCAACTACCCCCCACCCCCCAAACAACACAAATTTAAATTAAATAAACAATTTAGTAGAACCAGGGGCGGATCCA
>JABASC010005334.1:0-10384 GCA_019776185.1 Plutomurus gul
TAAAAAGCATGTGCTGCGACTGCACAGATACGTTACGTCATGTTACAAATAAATGTCATCGACTAATGGTAATTCTGCAGGGAGCAGGAGAGCCACATTTGTCATGCAATATATTATGGGAGATTAGTGTGTGCAGAAGCAGTGTGTGCAGAGGTAGTGAATATGTAAATTATTACGTGTCTTAGACTTAAGGTTATCTACTATTCCCCAGTGCATTATTTTACAGTGCATTACTCCTTCATTCTTAAGAGCATTCTTAAGACTGCAATGCTACCCCGATGAATATGAAGGATAATTACACAGTGTTATCTTTTTCTGGCTCATTTAGAAAAATCTACGGTTTACTGCATGAGAGCTAGTTTAGCATAGCTTTTAGTGTGGAATCGATTTCCCAGCTACTACGTCCCGTCTTCTTGTCTTCTCTCAATCTCTTTCTTTGACTACATTATGTATTTGGCTTAAAACATGTGTGCTTATAGTTCTATGTGCGTGTGTGGCAAATCGTCTTCTAGTCACTGATGGATATCTCCAGCTTAGCCACATTTCATTCCGAAGATGCACCTCACATAAAACGAAAGTTAGCATATAAAGATTCCATTCGAGAACTGACAGATATACATAAACTGATGGAAATATTGCTCAAGTTCCAAACTGATAAGTTCTCAAATCACGGTGGCCTGATAACCTTCAGTGGCTATGTTGAAAATGTAGAATCGTCCTGTGATCCTACAGCTGATACTCTCATTGTCACATTCCCAGCTATGCAAATACTTTTCAGATGACTCGACAAATACAACTATGTCTTACACAAGTACCGCCAAACTATTTTCAAACAGTCTATTCTATAATGCCCCAACTGTATGAGTACAAATGTATTTTTGCAGAATTGCAGTTGCCGTACGCAACTTTCAATCTCTCACGCAAACTGAAGCTGGAAAATGTCTACTAGGTAGCTCCATTACAAATTGTGTGTGAGAATTCATACTGAATGTGCTGTGCATCTAAACCCATGCAATCAAAAATAAGAAACCTTATTTAATCCGGTATTAATGGATTACACATTTGAAGATTATAGATTCATTCATTTTGTTATTATTCAGCTTTAAGGGAAAAATGAATTGCTTTTCAATTTCGTTCAGATGCCTTTGGACACTTTGTCGCAATGTAATTGTATTTGTGGAAAAAAATGCAAATTCAGTTATTTCAGTCAGCATTATAGGATTAGACGGGTTGATGTTTTATATATATATTTCGGTTGCTCCTGGATTAAAATCAAAGGACTGGGAGAAATACGAGTTTTTAAACTTGCATGTTTAGTGTAATATTTTTAGGTTCGTTACATAGGAAGAAAGACTAGGTGATTGCATTTTGTTTTAAATCTCTTTGCAAGGGAGAAGTTCTGGTACAGAAGTTTTCTTCTCTTGGTTTCTCTCGCTTTTCCGCGACCAAATTTCTTTTCTCATTCACAGGTCTTTTCTTTACAAAGGTATGTTCCTACTAGCATTGTTCGTAATGCATTCTCAGCCTGTGTATTACACTGGTAGGAGCAATTCTGTCTGTGTTAATACTGGCCTTTAGAAGTACCTACCTGCAGATGTGGGATTCATTGTAGGATTGTTTGCTCAAGATAGCTCGTGCATGAAAAACTGGATCCTTGCATCATTTCTCGTGCCACCAAGCCGCTATCGTCTACAACTCTTCTTCATTTCACGTATTTTTAGATACAATTATAAGATATTTACATTTTATCTTTCATGTACCAGGAAAGATACTACAAATAACTTGCTTGTTTAAGAGGTTCATAGGTAAACTTAACATTGTGGATAGTGGTAAAAACATGGTGGTTATGCAACCCGCTTCACTCACTTAATTTCCAGGTGGACCATGAATTCACGTTCATAATATAAATAAATTACCTTAGTAACGAAAGTATATGTAGGTATGTGTAGTTATAAAGTATGTACGGTTTTCGAATCAGTGTTGTATTTATTTTGTCGGTGTGAATGCGAACTGAAATGTGCAATTCAAAACTCAATACATAAAATGGTTTATTTTATGAAACACATATACATACATATACTGTATTATGCATATTTGTGACACTGTCCCAATCCAGTGCAGTTTTGCAAACATTACAACATAAATATGTATGTATATGTTTGTGTATTTTTAATATTGCACATTTATTTGGTTTCTTATTTGATGTAATGAATTAAAAATATTTAGCATTGCCACTTTTAAATGCACCTAACATTATTTAGGCATTTTGGGTCAACGTTAATTTTTGTACTGCGTTTTATCCTGAAATTTATGGTTAATACTAAAATGTTGTTTTCTGATTTGCAGGTATTAAAAGTACGGGTGGAAAAGTGTGAAATGCACAACAACTGTAGTTTGTGTCTCAACTCGAGAGACCCTTATTGTGGATGGTGCTCTTTGGAAAAAAGGTAAGAAATCGTAGAATCTTTTGCAAATAATCCCATCATATGGTATTATACCGCCTTGCCTTTACACTCAAACCTACTATAGAACTGTAGTAAAAGGTTTAAGTGTCCGCATTTTATAGTATATAGTATCTAAGTGTATAAGTAACTTGTCAATGTCAAAATGGTACACGGGGCTAGGTACATTCGAATCGCAAAACATGCCAACCTAGGAAGACATCGATTTTAAGTAATACGATTTCGTTACGTTTTTCACTTATCTTTCGACGTCTAACTGCAATCGATTATCTGAATCTTCTTTGCCCATTACATCGAAAAGTGTGCTTCAAATCAGACATCACAACTTTGTTGGCTATAAGACAAATCTAATTCTTGTTTCAAGACCGAAATAGGTCAAATGAAACAGAATGGCAAATACGTACAATTAGTACATTGTAGAATCTTGAAGCATTGCACATTTACAGGTACTCCGTACTGTTCTTGATTTTGGCAGAAGATTCGATCAATGACAATTCATGACTGTGTGAGATAGATGGTTGCACAATTTTGGAGGTTCTGGGTTAGAAACGGTACAAATCGGCAATTTTAGTATCTCATGGAAGAGAACATAAATGACAATCTCGTTATGTTAGTGAGAATATTGTTTTTTAACGATTCAGATTTAGGATGCAGAATTGTGTGAAAACTTTGACCATTTGTTATGCATCTTATGCATGAGAGTTTGGAGGAAGACACACAGTTCATTTTGTATTCAAAATGATGCAGATATTGGATTGCAAGTATATTTATATATTCTCCCTTTTAAAGAAAGTAGGTTGGATTGGGAGTGGAAATAATTTAACACTGCGTAGGTAGACGCCTGCATACAGCACAGGGCCTAGTGGAGCATTAGGTAAAGGAAGAAATTGAATTGAATGCATAACCACAGACACAATCGGCTTTATTTCTGCAGTGAATTGAATTGATTCGACCTGAAGAAAAGGAAAAACCAGGGCAAGCCTACCTGACTGTACTATTACATGACTGCGAACGTTTCTTCTGTAGATTTCTGCGTTTATATGTTCGTAGTCTGTTCGAGTTTGCTAAGAAAAATTCATCTCATTTAAAAACATTCACCGTTTTATGTAATAGATGGGACATGTGCGTGGATTTGTACAAATATTGCCTTGTGTAAGTTAGCATTCATTTCTTTTGTTCTATACAGTATATATTTTCGGAATACAATCATTCACTTCAAATTATAGCTAGTTATTTAAATACGGATGGGTAAACGGAAAAATCTCATACATCGTTGTCGACAAGGAAATACAATGTGACGGGGAAACTTTTATTTGAATAACGACGACTGTAAATTTAAAGATTGGCTTTCTCTTTCCCACACCTCACTTTAGTATGTAGCATAGATTCCAATTCTCTGGTACACATAAATGTTAAAATTGCAAGCTTTATTTGGTGCGGACAGCCTGTTATTTGATGGTGATCCTAGGGTCGTTCCGCAGTCAACCTCGAATGGTGCGCATTAAGTGTGGTGTTTGTGGAAAAAAATTGGGGCAGCCGTTAGGATCGAATGACAGTCAATAGTCATTCAAAAGTGATTCATCCTTACCTGCACATCATAATGTGCATTGGCCGTTTTATTCGATCTCTATAGCGTCCATTAGCGGCTTTGGCTCTGCGGCACTCAAGGAAAAAACATTTCAGCGTTTTACTACGAGATGCTCTTCTCTTACTTATTGTTGGTGCACACACACACACACACACACAAATGTACTACGTGTGTTTGTCTGCTACGGAGGAGGAGCAGGAGAGGGATATCTGAGGAAATCACAGAGCTCTGTTTAAATCGTTCTGGTCAAGAAAGGGAAGTGAAGTCAATGCTTTGTGATGTGTTGTGAGACGCGGAGAGTCACATAGAATTTCAAGAGTGAACGAGAGAGTCTTTCTATGACCGGTTGACTGAATTGCATCTGGAAGTAAAAGTCGGTAATAAAAAGGAGCGCAGAGAGAAGACGAGAAGCTGACTAAGCTTTTCGCACGTCATTTAAAAGACAAGACTTTTGATTTGCAGTGTGTTTAGTGTCGCTCTAGTAATTTCGTCGCCTCGCCCGAGAGAAGTGGAGAAAAAACACGAAGAAATCACAGTGAGCCAAGGAAGAGAAAATTATCTTCATTTTTAGTTATGCTAAAAGCTCGCCGTAGGAGAGCGCGAAGCGTCTGTCAGTGACTGTGAAAAGTGTACCATAACCAATACGGTCTTGCGTACGGGGGTGAGTTCAGCTCTGTCACGCCATTTTATTACAACAGATAGGATAGTTGGAGATTTACGCACAAAGGTTTTTTTTTATATATGTACGAGGTAGTGATGACGGGCAACAGAGACAGGGAGAGAGATCGAGAAGCCGTAATACATGGAGAGACGAAGAATAATATATCTGTGCGAGTTTTATGAACTGGGTACGTACATCTATAGTGGAATGCATGTCTGTTAAGTTACTGCAACTGAATGGACAATTTGGAGTACCTTGAGACAGAGTGAAAGAGTGCAGTGGAGTCGGAGAGTAATAGAAGAAAAACGGTCTCCTAATACAATGCAGAGCTGAAATCAAAATGTGAAATAATATAAAGGAGGAAGTGCTTCGTCTTCAAAATCTGTTATTTCATCGAGAAAATGAAGTGAACTGTGTGGTGCAAGCCAAGGGAAAAGACCAAAGACATCTGAGTAAAATACAGAAAGAGAAAGCAAGTCAAGTCAACTCGAAAGAAGAAGAAAGTCGGGGAAAGGAGAAGTGTAATTGGATATTTGGCTTGCAATTGCAGTTGGCTGAAAGCATTCAGGATGGGAATATATTTTTATTATGTAGTTCTTAAGGGTTTTCTCCGTTCAATTTAGGTCCGTCCTCTGCTTGGCTTACTTAACTTTGGTTTTCTATATGCCATACTCCCATGTACGATGTATACATATAGGCCGAGCACAGCCACTGACTATACTACTGATACTGATACATGCTATATGCTTATTGGAGATGTATAGAAGGGAGTTCTCTATCGTCCTCTCTGTACCTATCTCCACTGGAATCATCTATCTATGGTTTTGGTCGGCTTGGTTTCAGTTAACTAAGACTTATGTTGCATGTACCGAAGAATTGTATGCCGCAATTCTTTTCGTGTGGTGGTGGTTCGTTCGTTCGACTATCTGCCTGTACGACTTGGCTATAATAATGCCTCTAACTTTCACCCACCTCCTCTCTCTCTCTCACTCTCGCTCTCTCTCTCTCTCTCTTCTATCCAACAGTAAAACGACGAACTACATTACAGCCTTGCACTAGTTTAATCTGGTGACAAAGAGAAGCATAGATTTTATAGGCAATTAAGATGCGAGATGGAGGAAGTAGACTCACTATTAATTTTTTATTACCTTGTGGAATCATCGCAGTTCATAAATGGACGCCAGACGAGATATATGTATGTGTTTATGTTGTACTTTTAGAGTACTTATTAGAAGGGTAAGCTGAACTGAGCTGAACTGTATTACTCCTGTCCTATTCCATGTTATTCACTGCTATCAAATAAAGCTTCTGAATTGCTCACAATTTATCTGATGTGGATTGCGGCTCTTTTCCAACAATATTTTTGCCCTACATATCAGTAATAACTTAAACTGTATATATACGTAGTACGGAGAAATAGGATAGGAATGGACAATGCAATAAATACGCGAGTGTATATTACCAGGATCCGAGCACACACACACACAGACGCATATACAAACACACATGGTGATTGTCGTGCCGTCGGTAGATATGATACGATACGAAGGGACTTTGGATAAAGTTTTTCTTCGGAGACAGCCCCAAGAAAACTTATCTTTGCTTTAGTAGTGTACATTGTGGTCGTTTGTAGTACAGTAAACCAGCCAAAGTGTATCCAACCAGATGTTGTTCCCTAGCAGTTTTTCTTTGTTTGTATAAAAACATTTTCTTTTCTTGAAACAGCTCTAAGTATTCGTCTCTCTCAATGTTCTTCTTCATACGGTTTTTTGTTGTTAGATTAAAGGAAGGCATCGATGTGCCCTTGTACACACTCTCACAGCCACGAACTGCATATACTCTCCTATGTGTGGCTGTAATAGAGAGCCCTAGTATTTTCAGATCAGTGTACTATTAGATCTTGTTTAAAGGATTGAGAGAGGAAAGCCCCACACTGAAGTGAGTTAGTAGTCGAAAACTTGTATTCATGTAGACGCTTTGTTTACTATATCCTCACATGCAGACAGATACATAGTGGTGGTTGTGTGTGCATAAAAAGTAGAACGCCATTATGTAGCTAGAGGTGGGCACCCGCTTTCTCATTCACTTTCTCTTTAAGGTAATCGAACGAGTTGTGCCTCTGTATTTACTGTTGATGCATGTAATCTTGGCTTGGAAATTGAGTGGAATTTCTAGAGAAAATCATTGAATCTTGAATTTCATACATTCATATTGTCGAGTTCAACCAAGTAGTATATATATATATGTAAGTATAGGTGCTATTACATTCTTTGTGCAGAAGTGCACGAGTGTTAAGTTACGCGTAAGTTTTCTTTGTACACTACATAGCATCATATAATAGTAGAGTGAGTATAGAGGACTGAAAAGTTATATTAAACTGTTTCTGTTTTATTGGCAGAAAGAATAGTGTCCGTTTATCTGTAGGTAGTTAGCTAGTACCTACAATGTGGTACTGGTGGTCGGCATTGTCCCATATATAAGCAGAGAAACAGCCAAGGCAGAGCATAGGGAAATGTTTGCCAAGTTTTCTAAAGTGCAAAATTTGACAGGGTTTGGTTTTTATTGCCGATGGGTGTGAGTTGAAGTTATTAGTTCTTGACTTGACTTGAGTTGGCTTCCCTTTACTTTAGTTGACGCAACATTTTTTGGACTGGAGTGAGTGTCGAGTGAAAAGAACTAAAAGAGAACCGAGAGAATCTACACAAGTCAAGTCGCACACCATATACTTATACATACATATGTAGTGTACACTCTACGTTCTAGTGTGCTACTCATATATACTGCTGCTGCCACACTTGTACTATAGCCAAATGGGAATGGATAAAATGTCGAGCAAAGAGAGAGCACTATCTGTATACTATAGTGTAGCAGAGTGTGTAGCATGTAGCATGGAATGAGATGAGAAGATGACTTGAAACTTTTTTTCCTCCTCTCCTTTGGGATTCATAGAAAGTTGCAAGTGGAATCATGCTTGTCTTGTCATGTCCTGTTCACACGGTTTCGTTGCTCGTCTCTTTTTCCATCTTTCCTGTTCTAAATATTATGTGTCTCGTAATAATCTGAGAACCAGTGCAATCCTGTTGGTATTTTGCACTTCATATGATATACTACCACTGCTTCTACTTCTACATTGTGTATGGTATGTAGTACTGTCTGTGCTGCATTGTCCAAGGTTTCCTACAATTTAAATAAATCAAATTTATTCATTATACAATTATTACACAGTGTGCATATAACGTCCTAGTATATGGAATGCTGTTATAATAAACTGAACTTCGTTCCCTAGGTATTCCCTCTGTAGAGTCTCTTTTGAAAACTGCTTTCAACTGCCAGACAACGTCACACACACCTAAACGTATATAGAACTCTGTCGTAATTGCCCATTAAAACACGAAGAACATTTTAACAATTTTTACACTGATAAGCATCTCCCACAGTACAGCAACCAACCGTGTGCATATCCTGTTATCGTAAGTGCGACAGTTTAGGAGTTATAAGTCGTTTTTAACGCACACCAAAATTTCTGCAGATGGATCTCCACTTTATTAAGTCGTTCTAACAAAATATAGCAGGTCAGGCAAAATGCCGTCTCTAAGAACTTCATAGGAATTTATTATTTAGGCCGGATGGTGCCAGTAATGCATGTACGTATAGTGTCCGGCCTAACTTATGCACAAGAACATTAATATTACCGTTTCACTTTGCGAAAGCTTCTACTAAATTTTGCCATTGCATTGCCATCTGCATGCAATAGCAGTCATCATTTTTACAACTTGGTCCAACTTTCTTTGGGTCAACTGCACACAATGCAATTTTTTACCCATTTTTGTGGATGTTCATCAATAATTTGCACTACTTTCTGATATTTGCAATTTAAAGAAATTCTTTTTCAAAGTAAAGTCCAAAAGTTTTTAATGCAAATTTGGGAAATAAATGTTTTTCATCTCCAATTTGAGTAATTCATCATCTGTGGCCCTTTAGTGATTTCAATTGATTGTAAAATATTTGAAATAGTAAAATTGAACGTTGTCAAAAGTGGTTGTCCCTGATACATACAGATAAATAGTCATTGGTGTAGATTTTTGGCATGCACTTATTGCTTAGATTTAGGAACTTTTTTAGCGTGCAATTGTAAGCTGTGAATTTTTGGGTGACAACGTTTTTTAAGAAGCAAAGAATGGTAATTTTACAATATGTACCTTCGTACTGTGCAAGTAAAAGTGAGCTATAATTTCGTGCGACTACATAACTCGTTGAATTTTTTGTGTATGTTGGCATGCACAGTAGCATCCTGGCTAGAATCTAAAGTAAAATATCGTTTTTATATTCTGGAAGTCCAACGGGGAAAAATGTTATACTGTAGGACACAATTTATTTCGGCGCTGTTATTTAGTCAAGGAACCCTTTGCCAAGCAGTCCATAAATGTTTCCGGTTCCAGAGACCGCCTTTCAGAAGTATGTCTGCGATTTGCAAACCGTTTCCTTTAGTCACTCTGGGAAAAGCCATGCGGAGGAAAAGCCACAGTCCATTTTTTTTTATAAACAATTAAAGATTTTCCAATTTCTTGCCTTTATCTCCTACTCTCTGTCTCCCTGTTTTATACACCATTATATATTATGTTCGCCTAATGTTTATATCCTTTATAAATCTCCCTCAAAAAATTCATGCCATCCGGATGCTATCTGTAAAAAGCAAACGCAACTTATTTTCAAAAGTCCAAGTTTTTCTTATAATCTATCTAAATGTTGTTGTCGGAAATGTAAAGTCAAAACTATAATGTGTACACACACCATTCTAATCTATAGATTTTACAACTGAGCGCACAAAGGCGACGAAAACCCAATTGTGCAACATACTTCATAAATACTTAAATAAAATACGATACCTGTGTAGTCTGCAGTACATCTTAATCGAAGATTCGAACTGAAAGAAGAAAACGATGTCTGCACAATCTGTGTACTATTTTAAATAATTTCATTGGAAAATCGATTTATATGGTAATCGGTAAAGTGGAAACGATGGAATTAGTGGTAGACACATAGTGTTTCGCTATTTGATTTATGTCGTATTTAATGTCGTATTTAGAAAGAAATTCACACTTGAGCTAGCTTGGTACGAAGGCAAACACTAAGGACGTGATGAGGTACGACAGGCTGTTTGTCAAAATGTCAGAAAAGAAAAAGTGGTAGTGCGAAGAGTGAAATCTGTAGCGAGTGAGCAGTTCTGTTCAAGTTTCACGAAAATTACATCTCTCTCTCTCTCTGTCTCTCTGCCTATGTACTAATAGGATAGAATGACAATGTGGCTCCTGCAGTATAAGTAAGGTGACGGATGATTGCAGGCGCCAAGATAATATGCATGTGATGTGACCCAGTCGTCGTCGTCGTCGTCGTCGTCGTCGTCATACCCACTATATATGGATACAATGTCAAACACAGTGAAAATAATTCCAATCCTGACCCCACGTTGCACAGATTAGTGAAAGTAAAGTGCAGCCACTTGAGAGAGAAAGTAGTCAACTCGAGGAAGTGCATGTTAAATCACAGCAATTCAACGATGCAGAAAACCTACATTTCGATGGTTTTATCCGTTGGCTCATTCCCTCACCATAACTCATGATATTCCCTGCAATATGCAATATCTAAATAGTAGCTAGCGTATGTAGACTCCGT
>JABASC010005335.1:0-10381 GCA_019776185.1 Plutomurus gul
GGATTATACGCACAAGTGAAAATAACATACTTCTCGACATTTTGTACATAACCTTAGGCATTTTGGTTTTTTTTCTTTATATCAATATCACCCATCCTTCTTTTCAAACTGCTGCCCACACTACATTATATTAGTTAATTACTGAAAGTAAATTAGTCATACTTCACAGGGATGACAAATACAGGTTACTCAAACCAAATTCAATTACCATAATTTCAAATTCATAAGATTCACAAGTAGTGTTTGATCAAATAATTTCACAGTTTAAGTAGGACAAAATGAAAGGGCCCCTCGTCTTCAGAAAATATTGTGGCTATGTCCCAAGAATTTAAAGATGGATTGTACACTTCACAATTGTTCAATATTTTGTCTTTCTCATCTTTTCCTCCGATTACATAAATGCAATCATTGTAAACGACAGCACCTAGAGTAAATGAATTCACACATTTCATGTTATGCACAGAAGACGATAGTAAATTCAAATCATTAATTGTTATCCAAATATGGATTATTAGGCAACTAAAAGTCTAATTAAGTGGCTAATGAGAGGGTTAGCTTGTATCATCCTTTAGAAATTCACAAAAAATAAAGAAACAGAATTATCTACCAAGTGTCGATATCGAAATGAATGGTTTCGGCCTTCAAATGAATTAAAAGGTCTCAAAATGTTTACCTAACATTTCCACATGAAACATCTACCTGAGCTGTCCGGAACTCATTTACAAGTCAAAATAGTTTTTGAGTCAACTTTTATTAGTCTTAATATAAATAAATTTTTATGTTTCGAGTTAATTTTTAGAAGATTCCTTCGGGGAAACGATGAAGAGATGAAGTTTTATTGCACCTTATCTACAATACATGATATACGGACCACATTTTTATATATGTTACGGCGGATATGGCAAATGTTGGGTTATTATGCTTAATCGCCAGCGAATATGGATAGTGAAAGCAGAATGTTAAATAAAATGCATTTTTGCTTTCGTACAGAGATTGTCATAACATTTTTACCAAATTGACGGCAATCATCTTGTAGAGAATAAAATTGCGCATCTAGTGGGGAATAAATTAGCGGGATCGAATGAACGGTTCTTGAGACATTAGTAATCGACCAAAAAATAAATTTGTATATATGTATTTCCACAGTATCTTCAGAACAGTTCATTCGATCCTGCTGATTTTCCCCCCAATTTTTTGCTCAATTTTATTCTATACAAGATGATTACCGTCAATATGGTAAAAATATTATGACAATCTCTGTACGAAAGCAAAAATGCATTTTATTTAACATTTTGCTTTCATTGTCCATATTCGCTGGAATTGTCCATATTCGCTGGAGATTATGCATAACCCAAAATTTTCATATTCACCGTAACATATATATAATTCTTAGAGCATAGAAGCTCTTTCTCGCCTAAACTAGAGAAACGGCGAGAAAGACCTTCTATGCTCTAAGATATAATTGTGGTAATAAATACGTTTCAAAAGTAAAGGCTGCATCAGACGTCATACAGAGAAATATTGTAAAGGTATTTTTACTTTGGACAAAAATCAAGATGTTTGCTTGAGCCTATGAAGCCCCATATTGGCGCTTACGCCACTGTTAGATGATTTAATCATTGAATAATAGGTAGGAAGTGATTCTGGGAAAAAGCACACGCAGTCACAAAGACCGCCAGACAGTTCTCACGTCCCCATGAAATCCAACATGCATAAGAAAGCAGTAATTAGTGTAATATTCTTACTCATTTCTTTCCGTGCTGTCCGCATTGGGGCCATATACGTCCATTTCCCTGTTTCGGTGCCATCATACGATTCCATTGTGCTTAAGACATTGTTAAAGGTGCGGTCATAACCTCCAATGGCGTAAATGCGTCCTTTAAGGGTTACCATTACATGGTGCATTCGCTTTTGATTCATTCTTCTACTTGAAGACCAACAATCCTCGTCAGAGTCGTACTCTTCTGACCATTGTAATACTGTGGAATGTTTACAATGTCTACTCATTTGTCCGCACCCTCCTGTCTACAATTTTTACAAAATTAACTAACATTAAGCTTAAGATGGATAATTAATGCATTTATATACGTAATTTATGTGTACATACAATCATACAATATAGAGTTTGGGACAATTGGCACATTGGCAGGCGATATAATGCAGTTCAACATGCAGCAAATTAATGGAGGCAAAAAAAGTTAGGTGATTGCCCAGAAGTAAATGTGTGCCAAGTGATTATTGTCCGCAAACCTATCAATTTTCTATATCCAACTAAATTAGCCAAATCAAAAATTAGGTCAAGATGTCAATCGGGATTCGGGAGAATCGAGAAATCTGAAGTGCATCTTCAAGCACCACACTACACTAATAAAGCAATATAAGAGTAAATTTCAGAGCTTGGATAATCCAGATTACGGATTATTAATCCTCAATGTGTAATGGTTGCCATTCATTTTTGTCCCTAAATTAATCCTTAATGCTTAATCCGGAAGCTTCCCTATTATTTAAACCTTAATCGTTAATCCCACCCAAAACAATCCATTAATCCCATTACGGATTAATTTCGGGATATTGTACTCCATTTTTACAAAGCAATGGAACTAATTGTGGGAATTATTGGCATTTCATAATAATTTTTTCTGTTTCAATTCAGACTTGACATAGGAAACACCATAGACGAAATTACGTTCTTATTAGCAAAAAGAGTTTAAGTTAGGGAGGTTTTAGTTTGGCACCAAAAAGTAGTTCTCTTTCTTTTGAAAATGTTAGTTGTTTTAAAAAGTTAAGTTTAAAGATGGTGCATTTTGTACAAAAGTTTCACTTTCAACTACGTCGAAAGAACACAGCATCATATTTGGTTAGCATTTAATAGTTCATGGCATTTCTAGTTCACCACGTCATATGATTAAGGTTCCCAATCGTAGAATCCCAAAAAAGTGTAATGGGGGCCACCCGGGCGCTAAACGTCCGAAATCGGTTGGCACACCTTCACATGTGGGGCATGTCAACCGATTTTTCCAAATTGTACAGAACGTAGAGGCACAACACCCATACAAACATAGGTGTTTTCTTCAAACCCCCAAAAATGTCAGTTTGCCAGGGTGAAAAATAAAATAAAAACGGGAAAAGAAGTATCTCCTCACCATTTTCCCACCGAATCGGCTGAAACTCACTGTTCATGCTTAGAAACAGGTCAAAAACATCGGTAAATTACAAAATATTTGAAAATACCCTGGTAAAATTTTCGGTGAAATACATTACACGGCCTAATTCCTTAATTTTTTAACTTAATCGGCTGAAACTCACTATGCATGCTTAGAAACCTGTCATAAAATGTCAAATATTTAAAAATACTCTTTGAGTTTTGAGTAAATGCTTATTTTTGTATAAATATTAGGTTCCTGTATTTAAGAATAATTCACAGACAATGAGTACACTGACCATGTGGCAAATAACAATTCTGTCCGGAGTTTGGTCTTAAACTGACATTTTGTCATTTGGAATTTTACTCTTGAAGACGATGAATTTTTTAGTTCTGACGATTTGTCCCATTAACTTATACACTATATGCACAACCCTTATTGATAATTTCAAGGTATTATTAATTTGACGTACGACAAAGATTTTATTGTCCAACACTGCAACACCGTATGCATCACGACCTCGATTCATGTAACCCATAGTCTCCCACTCTTCATGCGCAACACCTTCGTCAAAGGCTAACTTGTCGACGCTGTTAATAACCATGTCTTCTTTTTCAGTACCTATGTTTCCTCCAATCTACAGTTTATTTCATAAAACATGTAAGATTGTGCAATAATAATACATAATGTAATGCTACGTTTAATTCAATAGAGTACAACGTACGGCAAAAATATCCCCATTTAGAAGGATTGATGAAAAGAAGCAGCGGGGTACTTTCATAGAGGGACACGCTTTCCAAGCTAACTTCTTTTCTGCTAAATTAAGGGACATCACTTGGTTGGTTACGACACCCTCTTTCTGCCCTCCCAGGTGATAGAGAGTGTTGTTTCTGCATAAAAAACAATCGTTGTTTCTTGCTTCTACGGTTGTTAAAACGGATTTTCGTTTCGTCTGTAACACATTAAAAAAAATACTTAGAGCTAATACCACCAAAAGAAAATATCGAATTCTTGTTAATTTCTGATCTAAGAAACTTTTCGAAACTTTTCAAAACTACCTATATCAGAAGCATCGTAAAATAGGCAATGACCTGATAGTTTCTTACCTGAACATCGTATGACCAAACAGTCCTCTTTCCGCTATTTATTTTGTCACTCACTATGATGAGGGTATCCTTTTTTGGCGGAAGAACATTGCATTCAACAGTATCGTCATCACTGTCCAGTGAAATACATTCTTTAGATGAGGGCCACAAACCAATTTCCTTGTTGAAGCTACGATCATCCCTCTCAATTTTTACAACTACATCTTCTATGGTAATGTCGGGATCGTCAAAAATATTTAAAGATAGGGTTATGGGGCAATGATTTTCAAAATCATTACAGGTGTTTAAATATTTCTGCATCTCGGAATTCCTCGCTAAAACGGAATGTTGTGTAATCAACGCATGTTGAGTAGCAGGAGGCAAATCATGCAGATTCGTTTCCAATATAAGATTAGAGACGTATTGCTCCCGTGCAACAACATCATGTTCTATCCAGGCTATGCCGGATCGAAATCGCAATTCTCTGGAAGACGAGCGACATACCTCTTCACTTTTGAAATAACTGAGGATCTAAAAATTGCCAAAATATTCACTATTAAAATCATGGATATTGCCATTGCAATATACTTTCAGACTTGTACAAATTAGGCTGTTTCCCTACCTCTTCATATGACAGGTTAAGGAAAGATTCCCCACTTTTTAAGGTTTCCAAATTTCTAGAAGTGTAGTTTTCAATGGCCAGTACCAACTCGGTTATGTGGTACAAGTTCGCGGATCTCCACATCTCCCAGCAATCAAAACTGTTCATGTTGTCGGCAATGAAGTCCACACACAATGTTTGAGCGGTTAAATGTGTGAATTGCCAACAGGTCACAAGGATATTCCAAACATTTTCCACGGTAATGTGAAATTCGTCGTTGTAAATATAGCTGCAAAGAAGGATGATGTATATATTAAAGACCTCCATGATTAAAATAGATGAAGCTTCTTTGGAATTTCATTGCTTACTTTAGCAAAATTTTCAGACACTGTGGGTCCACATTTGGAATTTGAATTGGTTGATGTGCAGAATCTTGCTTTTCGGGTAAAGCCAAATTGAGTTCCTTTATGATCCTCCCATGAATTAGGATAGGTTCTTTGGTAGGTCCTACTAAAAGTTTGATTGTAGGATGGGGGGTCCAACCTATCAAACTTTGTTGAGTGGTTTGAGTGTGCATTATTCTTGCTCCAGTATCCATGTCCATAAATACTGAATCTGATCGAGTCGAACCCTATAAGTGTAAATAATAAAATTTATTATGGGAAGGGCATAAAAGGGCGTATACACAAGGCCATCCCCCCTAATTCAAAAATATTAACATAGGGAAAGGGGTGCGGAATGTGTCTAATAATAAAACTTAGAAAGGATGGGACATTTTTCTGGCAACGCACCATGTTAAGAGTATTACTCGAGGTTTAGAAAACTAACTACGTGTAAGCTATGCAGGTGGTCAATGTCTCCATTTTGGACACACTGTAAATCGTATACGAGAATAAATAAATAAGGTTTTATGTATAAACATGAACGAATGAGTCAATTAACGTATTTCGGCGAGCCTTTTAGGCTCATAAAACATGGCAAGTTTGGTAATAGTATGTAGAAGTACATACATTTAGTGAGCACCCATTGCTTGAAGTTTGAAGTATACTGGCAATTAATTATTTAAAAAGGTCGCTTTCCGCACGATGTAGAATAAAATCAAGAAATATCATGGTTATGTAACTTTGGCAGCTAATAATGCGAACGTCGGGCACAAATTTACGGGAAATCATAATAATCTTTTTGTAAATTACAATTTCAGATTTCAGACGCCGCGTAGGCTTTAGACCAAATTTTTCACGAAAACTTAAAACTGGTAGCGCGCCAAAAATCGTTTTTCTACAGATTTTTCTATTCTTAATATAAATCCCAAAATCTTGCAATTTTTCGAACAGCGGACAATTTAGGACTCAAAATGCGGCGCATTCACAAAGTAATTAAAGTTTAGATTTCAACAATCTTCAACATTGAAAATTGTTAAAATATTAGTTAACTAACTAACATTAGTGTATTTTGTGACGTCACTGTAATAACAATTATGTGTTTATATAAAACGCCCCCTGAGTCAGGGTCCCCCAGTCTTTTAAAACGAATGAACGTGTATATAATTTACCAATAAACTTAGTCGTCATTACATGTAAAACACAGTTAAAATTATTACAACTAATTCATTGCATATTGATTTATTAAGTGCTAGTAAGGCTACCCAACTACCCATATGTATAGTTCGTTTGCTAACTATTATATTGCTAACATGCTAACCCAACGAGTACTAAGTACTAACTGCACGCACTCACATATGTATATACTACCCATTCATTTACAATCAACAATACAATAGACATTACGATAAGACAATCAAAATATTTCATTTCATGGTATAGTATTTAACGAATAGGCTTTCTTTCTTCACATTGCTATAAAATCTATAAGGTGTGTAAGATATACTCTTTAACCTTATTGCATCGTTGATCGTATATGCTTATAAATGTCCTAATTTGAAGGAGTTAAAATTTCACATACACTCCCATTCATGTTTCCTCTATTCCGTCCTCCTCCCATTGCTTAATTTTTGCAGAGTTATGAATTTGATTCAGCATTCATTGTTCACACGGTTCACATCAGCATCTTCGTAAGCAGAGAAAGGTCGAAAGGTGTAAACAGAACTTTTAATTCGCGAATACAATTTGTAACGTAACTTACGTAACAGCCAACAGTGTATTATCAGCAACACGAACACGCAGGTAGGTAGGTGAAATGAATAAAAAGTTTTAATACTGTGTCCCTCTCGTCTCAGCCTCTCACTCTCACTCTACCGAAGCAACCAATTATTTTTCAGACGATTACTAATAGTCTTAATACCATACCATCAGAGCTGTCAACCAAAAGGACTTTCATCGTAATGAAAAAATTCGGGTTTAAATTAATGGCAAAACCACCATTAAACTATCTCTGCACTTTATGTAACACACACGGTACGATGCACCACTATGTGATGAATTCTATTTCAAGGTTTAATTTTTGCAGTATTAGTTCATTGCACTTATAATCTGATCTATTAAACTATGGTTCTTTAACTTTCACAAAAAAATATTATCACTAATTATGTCTCTATATGCGAAGGCAAGCACAAGTTGTCCGATACCATGCACTCCCACAACCGACACTCAATCATATTTTGGAGCCTGGAACAAACAGGGAGCGTTTAGTTAATCAACTAAAATTTACTACAAGTTCACTACTCTTCACCAAAAATAAATGTCTAGATAAGAAGTTTAATTTAGAATTGAGTCTTAAATACCTAGTTATTAGAATATTCGGATGTTGAATTTGTACATTTACGAATTTTGTACGAATACGTTTTGAAGTATAGTATTACTAGTGCTAGTGCGCAATACGAGCTGTTACTACCTCTACATTGACTACATCATTTATTATGGCTGCTCTCCCCCAGGTCAAAATCATTGCCGTCATTATCCTGAGGTTACTTAAGTACACTTATAACGCACTTGTAAAATCAATTCAACATCCGAATATTCTAATAACTTAGTAATATAACGCAATTTTTTGACGACGTAATAAATATATACCCTTGGTTGAATTCTCATTAGTAGTGCGCATCTTCATCTTCCAAAAATTGTGTTCAATAAAGTCATTGTTTAAATTCAAATCTAGCATTCCAAAAATTTCCAATTTGGATGAATGGTTAATGTCTCCGTTTGAAATGTGTCCGAATAAAAACGGAAATAAACTCATAATGCGACATAAAATGTTTCGAAAAGCGAAATTTAATACTGCTTGCCATGATGCATTGATGTTACATTAATTTGGTTTACAAGACGATAATGAATTGGAGATAACGTGCTGTAGGGTATCGGCCGTGTTTGGATGTGGTACAGGAGGACCCAACTCAAAGTACCCTCTTCTTTCATTGGCGGGCGTACTTATATATCCTTGCGAAATTGCAAATACATAGATACCCATATATACCCTTAGAGCATTGAAGCTTTTTCTCTGGAGAAAAAGCTTCCATACCTGGATATATATAAAATAAGAAAATTGGGGATAAATGCAATACAAAATAAAATAATTTACCATTTTGAGTTCCAATTTAGCACGTACGTATCCTGTATCGGTTGTATCCTTACACTGAACCACTGACATGGCTCGATGTAGGAATTAAGATTATAGGTGGGAATTTAATGTAATTTCGTCAAGTCAAATATTTCTTGAAAAAATTGTGGACTCAAATTTCATCGCATTCAATTAAATTTTTGGAGAATATCAGACATGGAAGGGGGTGCTAAAAGGAGAAAAAAATATGGCTGTAAAACTTTTATATTATAAAAACCGATTTAAAGCCATTTTTTTCGGAAATTTTGATAAGTACATTTTGAATAGGTATATCTGTTTGAATGCACAAATGCTTCCACTTCAAAAGAGTTGTTATAAAATGTGTTTTTAGGCTGCATCGTCCTTTTGTCATGTACAACATTCCATTCACTTTGTCTATTTAGTATTTAGAAAACGAAATTCATTCAGATAAGATGAAACCTCTCTCAAGTCTCTGGAATGGTCTTTTAGTAGATATTGTTTGCGCGAAGAAATTTTTAACATAAATCTTAGAAAAAGGCAGAATGGCCGTAATGTCAAATATGCCAAACTCACCGGTATAATACTTTTTAGATAGTATAACTTACAAGTAAGTGTGTGCATTACCGCTTTCACGGTGCAGTGAATAAAGTCAATTATTATTATTCATACGTAGGTTACTTAGAATCGAATTTTACCGATGTCTGTAAGCTGAGGAAATTTATAATGAGCATATGAACAACTATATGCGTGATAGCTACAAATAATAATTGTATCCCTTTATCCTTTTCCGAAATTGATTATAACAAATGCTAATGAAATGAAAGGAAATGATTTAAATAGTCCACTTGGAAGTTGGACAACACCGTTCTTTCCGCTTATAATAAAGGCCTTTCATCATGGTTCAAAGTCATCCTCCACCATGTCATAAAAGCAGTTTTCAAAAACTTTGAAACATTCATTCATCAATCCATTATTGATGCATCTACGTATAGATGATCCAGTTTAAATTATGTAAATTGCTTTTATAATGGTTGTGGATAACGATAAGACAAAAATGTATTAAAATTCCACCATTGAATTAGGCTGCAGTGGCGGGAATGCTCCATCACCAGTTCCCTTGTGGTACCTTTGAACCATACAGCGTAAACATTTGGGCGTTTCACACCTCTATTTAGAGCTTTGAAAATATCGTTAGGCTTTTTTCCATGAAAATATGCAAATGTTGTTGAATTATTAATGCAAGGTAACTTTGATACGCTCCCATTTATGCCAAAGTTTACATACAGCAGGGTGAACATATTTTTCCGGAGCTAAAGGGGGACAAATTACCATTCTCGGTAAACAAAAATTTGAAAAACAGTACATGAACAAAATTTCTTAGCTTGATTAGCTTACTTTTACAGACATTTCTGTAAGGAAATATTTCCAAGTGCCCTTCCGATTTCGGAATTTCAACTATATATAATTTGCGTGTAGTGGGTCCCCACACTAGTTTAGCTCCAAAGACTTTCGCCCCCAAAATTCATTGTCTATATGAAAAATGTCAATGAAACTTTCAAAAATTAAATATTTGAATTTCTTAAGGGGAATAACATGCAAAATTTTCTACTTTAATGTAAATGCAATATTCGAAAGATTTTGTTCGCTTTACATTCTTTATTTGGGCGAAAGCCAGTGGGGTTGAACCAGTGTGGGGACAAACTACACGCATATGTTGTTGAAATTCCGAAACCGGATAGCTCTTGAAAATGTCTCCTTGTCTTGTTAGAATGAACTTGTTTTATCAGTTTTAATTTTTCTCAATTATCCTCTACTACCTAAGAACAAGGACCGTACAGAAGGAATTCGGCCGTAAGGTCGAAATTTTTTGGTCTAAATTACATAAAATAAGTACATAAATCACATTTTGGAAGGAAAAATTGTGAATTTTGAACTAAATCTAAAGAAAATTGGAACTACATAGGGAGAGATAATGTTCACTGATTATTTATAAAGCATTCTCCGTATAGTCTCAAGTT